>JAQFZQ010000390.1:0-34883 GCA_034696005.1 Glomeris marginata | reverse complement strand
GTCAACTGACATAATAAATGTCTCGTAATTGTGTCTAACAAAATGGCCGCCGATGAAATTGACAGTTTTAACTGCATGCGCTCACCTTTCAAATAATTTCTTTGAAAGTTTTACATCAATGAAATTGTATATGTTTAATACTTTTTTCATATATAATTATGTGATTAATCTGTAATATGGACCGCAAATGGACATTATTTTTATTCTGATAACTTATGGGTTGTTAACATATATTTTTAGGAAATTGAAATGTAGGTAAAAATGTGTTTCTTTTTGATGATCGACCTTGCGCTTAAAATAGGGAAGTGACGTAACATAATAAAATATTCAATTTCAGTTGTTAGTGTGATTGCACAATGTCCAGAAGCCTCTGGGCTGTACGCAGTTTCAAATTACTGCGACCGCTATATTGAATGTCGCAATGGCACCATCAAGGAAGATTGGTGCCCTGATGGACTGGTGTTTGATGCTCGCAATTCAAAACTTCGTTTCCCCTGCGACTATCCAACAGAAGTGGACTGTGGTGACCGTACACAACTGCGTAATTACATTTTTATTCAATCTAAACCTCCACATTTCACAATGTATAGTATGTATTAAAACCACTCTTTCTTTTATTAATGATAACATTTTTCCAGAACCGGCCCAATCCAGTGAAAATTGCCCAAGGCGTTGGGGACTTTATTCCGACCCTGGTGATTGTGGAATTTTTTGGAATTGTGTCGATGGAAGAGCTTTCAAGATCACTTGTCCAGAAGGTCTGGCTTTCAGCACGGCGACAAACAGATGCGAGTATCCGGATGAAACCCCAAACTGCGATGCTGAAGGTGAACATGATATTACACCCTAATTATAAAATTCCAAGTTTGCAAAATATAGCTATTTGCTCATTTGCGTGTCTATACAGAACCGAAAATAGGTAGACCCATGGGTCCAAAGTGTCAGATCACGCGTGCATGTCTCAAAACAGATTAAGCGCAACCTTGGAAATAAATAGCATTTTATTGTGTCATCAATGTCCTTCAAATTTCACAGCGTTTCTGGGATTCCGATGTCCAACTGTTGACCAAGCAGTTTACAACCTGTTTGCCGGAAATCCACGTTTTGCTCATGGTCAAGACTGCCAGCGATTCTATGTATGTGTGGGAGGAACCAAGCCACGTCTTCTGAGATGTCCTCATGGTCAAGCCTTCAATGCCGAGCTGAATGCTTGTGATGACGCAAAATTGGTGTCTGGATGGTGAGTTTTTATAAATCAATTAACATTTGAAATCGTGCAGGAAAGTGTCGGTTGGAGTCGAGGTTATATATTTCAAGAAAACCTGACTAGCAGAAATATCTAGAAGTATTTTTATATAGAAATAAACCAACATTAGCTGACTTCAACTGGTTCGGAAAAGTTTATATGAGAGGAGATATGAAGTGCTAACCCAATGTTTCATACAGCAAATTTAATTGCACAGATATGGGACTGAATAAATTGCATGAATGCTCTTACACATTGTAGAAAAAATAGTTAGCAAAAAAAAACATGTAGGTTAGGATAGATATGACTTCCTGTATTATTTCTGTGCAATTTATAGGGTCCTGCCAAATAAAATTTCCGTAAGGGAGTTCATAAATTATGTTCAAATTGAAACAACTCAACCCGATGCTTTCCTGTATAGTGGTATATTTAAGATAAATACTCAGTTTCGCCTTTCCGCAGTGAAACATACTATGGCGATACTGAACAACTGAAACCCTAAATGAATACATGGGGACACGTACATAAACAGACCAACTCCATTCAACTTGGGTGTACAGTTAATAATGTACTTTTTATACTGTTTGATTGCAACATATCACACTGTATTATTCTCTAAAACACAGTTTCATCATCATTATTCATACAATATTTGATGCCATAGTAGCATTTTGCAATGCATGCAATGCAAAATGCTGCATGTATACATGCATTGGGGCTCAAGTGGTCCTATGTAATTTTTTATATCAGGAAATAAATGTAGTCCTGCAAAGGCATTATTGTTTATCGCAAACTAGACATGTCGAAATGTCTGTTAAAAGTAAAAAAAGATGTCTGGTGCATGCTTTAGCACAGAGTATATTCGAAGCATATAATGCATTATTAATTATATCTAAATCAAGATTTAAATTCGTGACTTGTTAATTAATGTTGGTATATACTCGAACTTTCGTGACCAGTTTGGAACCAACTGGGAACTAGGTCATTGACAAACGTGTTTATGCGAATTAATATAAGAATCTATAGAATTATTTCCGCTAAAGTGCAAGCAGTTCAGGGGGTCCTGAGATTCTCACCCGGAGAAGGTAAGTACGATACCTAGCTAGTTTATTTTGGCTGAGTTGTCTAAATCAGGTTAAGTAGAAAGCTGTGCTCATTTTCAAAAGTGGAAGCGGACAGAAATAGTGAACTGTAGAGTCAAAGACCTCCTTCCTCTAAAACAACTTACACTTGAATTGTTGCCACAGATGTGGTATATAGATCGATTAACGGTTTGCAGTATAAATATTCAAGCAATTGTACTAGTATACAGACCACTATGTGTTCAAACGTTTCCAAGGTAACATGAGTTAAATTAGCATGATTACATTGAACGTAATGAATGAGCCAGCACTCGAATGGAATAGCCTATTTGCCTTGCATTGTTTTTCAAACAGCATGACCGTATTCTTTTTCAACTTAACAAGATAACGAGATAGAGGTTACAGGCTTAAATTTCCATTTGTGAGTCATTTTCTTATCAACATTTCATGCATGCACAATGCAATTTGATATTGTGTTCTGATATACTATACATATCGGTAGGTACAACTTTCAGCTTGCCCAAAGAACAGAATAATTAAATAATGGGGCAAGTCAATAAGTTAGTTTTTCACCGCAAGTTGTATCTTGACGTCTTGACACTGTTGGTATTTAATTAATTTGAGTCAGTAGTGAACATGCAGCCTTTGTACTAAACACTTATTGTAGGTCTACTAATGATTTCAAGCAAGTTTATCAAATTGTGCACTTGGTGGATATGTCAATTCAGCTAGTACACAATCTAAACTCGTGTCAGCAATCGAGGGGAGTCGATAAAAACTAGTATCATTTGAATATGCAAACCTTGTTGTTTGGATGCTAATACAAAAAGTACAAGGGTATGCTCATTCATATATCATACAGGACCATCTTAATTTACAGATCTTTGCACCGTTTTATGTGCTGGTAACATTTGGGAAACATTGAAGAAAAGTGAATTTAGTTGCCAAGCTGCCAGTTTACTAATTTTTCTATAAAATATCTATAGTATCAGGAAATGTTTTTCGGTTCGATTGTCCTCTATATTCGGCGCCATTAGATATTTGGAACACGGATAAAAATGGCGGCAGGCCCTTGGGGGGCGAACATGTCCTGTATACAAATGAGGAATGTATAGTGTAGGTACATATAATATAAGCCGGCCATCCTTCAGAGAAAATAAACCGGATTGATAGCCAATTGTAACGTTGCGAGAAATACTGAAATCAGGTCATGGACGACTTTAAAAGAAAGAAATGCTAAGTATGGTATTGAAGGAGAAAATGGAAGAATTGTTGGTTGGAAATGGAGCGATCAGCGCCCTCCACGGACAGGTACCAAAACTCGAACTGCAAGCTGAATGAACGCCATTTGTAATCGCAATGGCTGCAATAGGTGTCGTTGTTGCTATAGTGGCACTTGTACTGATCACAGGTCAACATAAAATTGAAGCTGCCATCGCTTTCGATGATGTGCAACAAGCAGAAGCCAGTATCCAACTTCCCACCGAATGCCCAGAACATTATGGCCTCCAGTTGTACCCTCACCCTACTCACTGCGACCATTATATCAAGTGCACCAATGGAACCTTAAGTCATGAAACTTGTCCAAATGGGCTACTTTTCGATGGACACGGTTCTATCGAGCAACACTGCAATTATGACTGGGCTGTCAACTGTGGTCATAGGAAAGAGAGAGGTAGTGTAGTGCTAGAATTCCTGGGAGAGGACATTTGGGTGACACCAAAATTTACTTCCTACTATACAGGTTGGGCTGCTTTTAAATGGGTTATACAAAATTGCAGCTCAAATATGCTACAGGACATTTTGCATGCATAGTATAATGTGCTGTTATTGCATATATAGGAGTATAACAGCTGTTGCATGGCAGGGTTGGAACAATGGAATTGCTTAGTCAATCAGATTATAATAATTATTGTACTAATTTGCTGTTTTATGTTTAATGAATTCCCAATTATTTAGAACCTAAATGGAAAGAAAAATGGCTGCATTTGTTGATATGTATATTAAATATGAAGCATGTACAGTGCTAGTGGATGTGAATGCAATTGATAACATGGATAAATACAGTGATAATCCAGACATGCCTGCAATATTTTAAAGATTCTTAGACAATTTTTTCATCATCATAAAAGTAATATTGGGACTAAAAACGGAAGTACCATTTTGGCATAAATGTGTGCCATATCATCAGAGCGAACATAACTAGGCTTGAACAAAAAGAGCTGGGAGATACACGGAACTAGAAAAATGGTCTAATATAAGGGTTGAATACAAGGAAGTCATGCCTTGGATCCCATAAATTCACAAGTATGAAAAAATGCAATAGCATGCCTATACAAAAGTCAAGCATATATACTTCTATATGAGCAGAAAAGTTGACAAGTATTTAATACAAGTATGGAAACAAGGTGTCATCTAAGTGGTCCTGCATGTATGAAATCTGAATCAATTAATATTTTCATTGCACAGCACCACCAATCAGCACAGAGCACTGTCCATATCTTTGGGGCATCTACTCCATAAGTGCAGCATGTGAGACGAACTACTTTAAATGCGCGGATGGAATCGCTTATGCCACGCCCTGCGAGCCTGGATTGGTGTACGACGAACGAACCCATACTTGCAATTGGCCAGACTTGTTGAAGACTTGCAACAGCGACCGTAAGTGGCGCCAAGTTTGAATGAAAAATGGTTCAATTTTTGTGATGATTTCTTGTTTGATGGTCTGTTGACAGAGGTCGTGGGCTTCACTTGTCCCGATCACGTGACCGGGCTGTCGGCTCGATTCATCCCAACTCCCAGATTTGCAGCTCCTTACGATTGCAGCCGTTATATTGTGTGTGTCGATTATAAACCTCGATTGATAGGCTGTGGAGATGGATCAGCATTCGATGAGGCGACACTTACCTGCGTTGACATCAAAGAAAAGCCTGGATGGTGAGTATTACTTGGCAAAAACAACACATTGTAAAAACAAACAAAATACCATAGGTTTAGGAGCTATACACTGAATCTGATATATGGCCCCTGATATTTAAGATATTTATTTTCAGTATACATGTGACATATACATATACTGTGCATGGTCACCATAATTAACATTGTATTATAAATTATACTAAGACGAGTGTTACCAAATGAATACCATATATAGCTATACAAAGTGGAGTAACGAAGGGCATTTCCCACGGTAAAATTTCAAGTCCATTTATATAGGGTACCCTTCTTCCATACTGTAGGAATGAATGGTATGAATCGGTGATGTACAGAGCATTATATTATTTATTCAGCACCCCAACTGCTCTTATGAAACATATATATGACATTTCCTTTGTTTATACTATGGTAATGGGGAGCATTGGGTCAAAAACATACATCTGAGCCAACAATCCCTCGAGAACTGCTCTTGAAGAATTTGCCTAATTATAGTAGACAAGTTCTGAATGCCCCAGGAAAACAATATCTGTGTAGAAATACAGTGGAATCTCTCTATAGTGGTACACCTTATAAGGGCATTCAATTATAAAACACAGGTTTTATCCTCTCTTCATATTTCACATGCATATAATTGCACACCATATAAGAGCATGCCCTTATAAGGGACAAAATCATAGATCCCTTAGGGTGCCGGTATAGGGAGTTTCCACTGTTTTGTTTTTATAGTTGCTGCATGATTTTTAATAGATTTCATTCCTAATACTATCATGGATTATAATGAAATTAAGGTACCCCGAATAAAGTATGTGTTGGTGTAAATCTACATAATGATTTTTTTTTAATAATCACATATATAATTAGAAAGCTAAAAAATGAAAAGTTTCAAACTTGTTTGACCAAATATTAATTATTCTTCAATCATATAGAGCTTTTTGTTACACATCCTGTTCTGTTGCGAAAACGTGATTAGATTTTTATTTATAAACTGGATTTTATCTTTTCTTTGCAGCAAACCAACAAAATACTAAGATGATGGTGATTATGATGACGACGCTGAATCGCGCAATTTGATGATCAATAAAAACTGTTGAAAAGCCTGAATGATTTTTTCTGACATCATACCCTTGAATGCTGCTGCTGAATACGAAATATTATCATCACATGTTATGTCTGCCTGTGTCTGAAAGACAAGGTCGGTTTTATTGTATTCATTCTGGTTTTTTGACACAATTGCTTACATTTTCCATCGTCACCATGACGATAGAATCTGAATTCCTATTCAATATACACACACAAGACTGAAAAGTTCTGCGTGTACGTGTTAAAATATAATTGACAGTCACACAATATACTTTGCAGAGCTAACTTGCACCACATACAAAATACAGGCTGGTTCGTGGTCTGCATGGCCAAGTTGTTCGAAATTTGGGTCATTGTGAATACAATTCAAGTGCAAAGTTTTGACACAACTTCAATAAATGATGTCTTTTTCAGTAGCACCTCCTTATTCCAAAATGGAGGCCTTAGTTGGGATAAAGCTGCAACCTGATTGGCAGAAAACAGGTTTCTACACTTCGTCCCAACTAAGGACGCCATTTTTAAACGTTTTTTCAGCCAATAGCAGCTTACTGAAAAAGGTCAATTATGATAATAGTTGGAGTTCATTTGAGTTTGTGTCTCAGCGCCGCGGTGGCGGTTTTGGGAAGCAATGAAAATAATTAAATGGCACAAGATGTATGGTGTTCAAGACATACCCTATATACTGTATATTTATAAAAGTGAAAACTAATCCCATAGTTATTTTATATATTACATGCTAAGCATACAAAATAATAGGATTCATTTAGGTTAATTACAATATTTGTAATGCATGTTTGGGCCCAGTTGTGGCCAACCAGGTAATTGAGAAACATCTCTCCTTGGTACATACTTAATTGGACACTCTTTGAACTGCGATTGGTGCAAATACAAAGACATGTTTTGTAATTTGCATGCTTTTGAAAACGAAACGAATGGCAATTTGTTACCCAATGTCAGGAACAAATGGAAACATCGAGCACAATAGCTTATTTACAGTGACCCAGAACTTTATTGTCTCAGTTGAACAGCAACCTAATGGGAAACACTGGCAAACTACACATGTAAGTAAAGTGTAATAACTACCACAACAAAAGAGACATCAATTTGTGTTGGCCATGTTTCTTTTACCTGGCACTGTTTACTACGGGGTCGTCGGCCACGGGTTGACGAATCCCACATCACGTGACTCCTTTTCCCACGCTCCTAAAGTGTAATGGCTTGAGAGTTGGGATTTAGATACTCTGCCTGTAAAATACCGTTATTTTTTTTATTAAATTTAACTTAAGGTTAACAGAGCCGAACGAGCGATGCTCTTTTGCATTTTCTTGCATCGATATTAGTTATCTCTGTGGGGAAAACATGAGAAATACGCGTGGTTATATCATAAAAACCTGATTTGAAGAAGCTGTTGAGAGTTAATTGGTTTATTTTTTGTACGTTTTTATGTCATTTTTATAGCTGCAAGAATCATTTTCCATATTTGGATTTTGTGAAAATTACACATGCAGAGTAGCAACACAACAAATATATGAATGTAATTAGCTAGTCGTATCAAAAATTCCCAACTATTAGTATGAAATTCAATGGAAAAGTGTGATGGGCCAGCTCCTCCTCCATAGCAACAAGTTTATCTGTGATCATCCTTCCCTGCATGTTATTTCTCATTCTTTTTACATGCTAATTAACCTCTCTGGTCATGGTCATTCTCCCTTCGCAATTGTCTGCAAGTTGTCTGCAAGTTAACTGAGCCATGCAGAGTTAACAGATGTTTATCCGAGTAATAATAAACAAACCCAATATTATATCTGGGAAATTTTTACAATAGCTGGTCAAGAAGTCAGGGACAGCGTAAAGGCAAATAGGGATCGAAATCCCAAGGAGTTAAAGAATGCTAAAATGTAGATAAACATTAATTCAAGGATATCAAATATGGGGATCAAAAATTTTAAAATTTAATGGAGTAATAATTTCCCTGAATGATTCTAACTTGGTCTGCTTTCGAAAATGGTGTAAATAAAATCCGATATAATAAAGCTCATGGAAATTTCCGATTATAAACACTGCTGTGGCATTACAAAGTTGTAATGAAATGACCTTATTGTCACAATAGCTTCAAAAATCCCAGAAAAGTCAGGGAGTTATAGAATGGCAACTTGGAATTTAAAAAGAAATTAAAACCGGAGGATTTTAGAAGAAAACTTAAAATTGTACATTCAAGCAGTGTACACATATCGCTATTTACCTCTTTATGCACTAATAATATAAGAATGCAAATTTAAAAAGTATCAAAGATGTAATGGAAAACTGGAAAAGTCAAGTGAAGTTGAAATTTATGCATACATTGAAGCTGTTCTGTACATTTGTGGCTAGAACAAAATCTTTGGTTAGAATGTAACAAATTTGGAATGATAAAATATAAGTGGGTGGGTCCCTGTTTAAAGAAAGGGAAGGTGATTGCAATGTGCAAGAGCAACTTTCCAGACTTTGCGCTTCAATGACGTCAGGTGACAATGAACGTATCGAAGTGTGGCGATAATTACTTAATGTTTGTTTCAGTAAACACTGGTTTAAATGACCAATTTTCTGGATAGCATGATGAGAACGATGAGGTCTGCTTGATGAGAGAGAGGTATGTGCCTGCACCTTTGTGCGCATGCGCTAAATCTTGCACATTTTGGGCGAATCACGCGTGCAGGTCACTGGGGCACAGCTATCCTCCAATCACAGCTAAGAACAGCTTGGTATTCTCTACAAAACATTCTGGCAACGACTATCTTCTGTCACTCAATCTTGGTCATTCTGTAAGAAGTCATCCTACACAATGTCCAACATGTTCAGCTTTTTCTGGTGTGTGATTGCCATCTGCATCTGCATTTGTAAGTTGCAAACTCATTATTCTCTATTTAATATATGGTATTTAATTAATTAATTTACATATCCTGTTGCATGTTTTGGAGTATCGGTTAGATATCTGTAAATTTCAAAATAATTGCAGAATTGTCTTAAAAATATGGAAGTTTTGCAAACGTACTTTGCATCACTCACTAAAGCAGTAGAGTAGGCGTGGCTTCCTCTGCTACAGCGGTGTCCTTTGAAAGAAAGTCGCTTAAAATTTGCTTTAGTGAACAATATTGTAGTTTGTAAATTAAACACAAACTGTTGGTAGTAGTTATTCTCTCACAAAAACACTTCAGTTTGCAAATTTTTACAATAATGTTTAATATTTGTTTGAAAATTCATATTTTATAAATGTTATAAATTTGTTAAAAACTAAGGTACTTTTGTACAAAAAGAAATTCTGTAAAGTTTTCGCAATGTGTAATATACATTCTTTGCATAGTTTTATATCTCTCAATTAATATACATGCAAATGATTACATTCCAAATACATTTTGTAACATTCATTGCGCAAAGTTAGGAGATCATATGATGCATGTTCTGAATATATTCTTCGATACATATGGGTTTTTATTATTTTAGGAGCAAAAAATTTGATTGGTTAACTACAACGATAATTGAGACAATGGAACGGAAATAATTATTGTTGCAATCTTTTTTTAACATTAAGAAGACACCAGGGACATGCATGTAAATCACAAATTAATCGGTATTATGTAACCCAATACACATATTTTATTACAAATGGAATTAAAGGGTATACCTATCAAACAAAAATGTATGCTGAGAAAGTCAGAAATGTGTGTGTGCATAGCTTTTGGAACACATTGGTGGGAAATTGTTGAATGCTTCCAGAAACCTGTTCATCCAAATAAGAAAACATCATTCCTGGGCGTCTCAGATCACTTGAACAATAGATTTTGGAATCCAAGTGGGTCAAAATCATTTAACAAACGTGTTTGCTCCGAAGGTTCCTCTAGCTGCTAAAGTTTGGAGAACACGATTTCAATTGCTAACTAAATTCGCCAGAAAGATAGAAACTGGTTTTTATGTAAATAAAGGGTTGAGACGCGACAGAATGGCGGCTCTTTTCATTTCGGATCAGTGGGAAAATTCAAGTGGGCGGCTTCACATAACAGTTCGCAAATGTGCACAATGTTCGATCTGTATACATTTTGAGGTGTAGGTCCTAGTGTTCAATGTGCTGTTGAACTCGTTGATATGCCGTGAGGGACGAACGAGTGTCATTTCGGTTGAATGATCCCAATTGGGGTTTCGAGGTTATCCATGAGAAACAAGACAGAAATTTCATTCCTGGATTCCAAGTGGTGGGTGTGGTGTTCGAAAATGCAACAGGCGAAAAGTCCTTCTTCTTATATACAGTTGTCCCCCAAATGATCTCTTTTTTAGTGTATATCATGATCCGGTAATATGATAGCAAAAAATGTAGGCTAAAACTATGGAAAAATAAAGAGTTGAATAACTATTTCAACAAAAATAAGCAAACTTCTAAGATAGTGAGTGGTAACCCTGAAATGTCACCCAAATAAGTTTTCACGCATTTCTTTTGCCTGTTCATCCCAACCTTCTTGTTTCAGATTGCATGAGCCACTTTTCCTTTATATGACATTCTCTAGCTCCTTATCTTGGAATGCTAACCCACACATTCGAGTTTTATGTAAACCCGGTTGAATATATGTTAATTACTTTCAAAACACGAACAATTTCTTATTTTTATCATTTGGTTGCAGGTGTACTTCCAAAACATGTTGCAGCAGTATTTTTCCATCCCTTATTTTTATGTAACGCTGCAAAAGTTTGCAAAAACCATGTTTTACCACCATTAGCATAAATCCTTTTCTAAAGTTGTACGTGTTAGTTTTATTATACCCTATACATTTGAGCGTTATATGAAACATTCTAAGGACATGCATTATATGTATCAGAATATAACTTAGTTGATGCTAAATTTGGTTGATAAGTGAAATGCTGGGATATAAAGTTTATGTATTGTAAAGTCTATGCCACACTCATAAATATTTTTTAGACATTTCTATTATATCAGTTTTGTAACTTTAATCTATATTCACGTTACTGAATGTAACGCTCAAGGCTCGATTGTTATAGCTGATGTGAATGTGTATTGTGGTATCTGAAGGTGAAGGACAGCAGCAGCAACAACAGCAAAGAGCTCAACAGGCTGCAGTAGCCTCAAATGACGCATGCGCAACAAAATCAGGCCTGTTGCCTCATGAAAGCCATTGTGACAAATACTACATTTGCGTGGATGGAATTACCGAAGTACAAGATTGTCCCAATGGTCTTGTGTTCTTTGGTCGAGGAAAAGGTCTTCTTCAAAATTGCGGCTATGCGTGGGACAGTGACTGCTCCTTGAGATTAAACCGCAGTAAGTACACAAAGGGTTAATAATGGAATGTAATTATATCAGCGTGCTTATATGGAATACTAAAGGACGCTTTTTTCCTAGATGTACCCATTGGAACCGAGCACTGCGAATGGAAGTTCGGCATCTTCAGCCATGAAACCAGTTGCACCAGATATTGGACATGCTGGAATGGAACTGCTATCGAGCAATTTTGCATCGGTGGTCTGCTGTACAATGACAACACACATGCTTGCGACTGGCCAGATAATGTTGTTGGATGCCAAAAACACCGTAATTAATAGTTTATTTACTTTGGTCTGTTTACAAGTAGACTTAATTAACGTTTAAAAAAACCTGGTTTTCACCACACAATTACTAAATTTCTAATTGTCGTTCTATTTAGCTCTGTGCAAGGATGAAGCTGATGGACGAGTTCCACTGGGTAAGAGTTGCACTCGTTTCTGGCAATGTATTGGTGGCTATCCACGCTTGATGCGCTGCCCGGCCACACTTGTCTTCGACAAGATCTCCAAACGATGTGTCAACCCACCCACTGAAGATTGGTGAGCACACACTCTCACATAGCATATACATAACCAAAAACATGCACTAATATGGAAACTTTTCTGTTTTACAACAGCGATGTGATCACCACGACACTGAATCCGAATGAAGTTTCACCAGCTAATGGTGGTGGCCCTGTGCCTGCGCCAATAGCACCTCCGCAAGGACCTCGCCAAAGTTTCCGTCCGATTCCTATCAGTTCACCCAGTGCTTAAGACGAAGGACTCCAGCATATTCAACGGTTTTCAATAGCAAATCTGGCGTCCATATCTCATTTAATTGTTCTTTTTTACATTACCCATTTCCTGGTTAGTGGATTCAGCGGAAGGGGCCATTTGGCATTATTCCAGTTTGCTGAAGATGTAAATAGGCTTTCAAGTTATGAGGAGTGAACAATACACGTACCGTTTTCTTATATTCAAATAGTTTTGTAAATAAATAACATTTTTAAAGCAAAGGTATATTATTACTATCAAGAGTGTTACTATATATTGCGGCATTATGGGTGGGTGGTGTATACTGCAAAATGGTTGATAGTCATTTGGTGTTTTATTATTTCACTTTAAAGGAATATAAATTTTAATATTTTTCAAGATGTATGTGTTGGTATCAATGAGCCAAGCGTGAATGAGCTACTGGTGGGATAAAGCACTACAAAATGTCTGTGTGCGCACTGTTGAATGTGGAAACACATGCATAGTACAAAAACATTAAATATGAACAAATTATGGGTATAATGAACAATGAGTTGGGTTTATTATAGTTAAAAATAATTATTACATATACTTTGGTACAAAAAGACCCGGGTAATCAAATTGACATTAAGGCGCATTAACGCGAATGAACTCCTTTAGCAAGTGCGCCGTTATTGAACTCGATCAGGTTGCTCCTTAGCGACATTCATTACAAACTTTACTCCCGTCGCTATCACGTCGTCGTCAACGTGCGCTCTAATGATCGAGATCAGGATTTTACTTATTTGTCATCAAAGAAAACTTCAATATCTCCGAATTTCAACTCTTCATCTACCGAACTTCAACGATGTAATTCCTGTGAAAGCAGTTCAAGGTAGGGAATGTTTTATTTTCAATCTAAAACAATTGTAGTGACTTGCCATGCGGTTTTGACCATTCATAAATTACGTCTTTAGTTTGATGAGAAATTGAATTCGCGAGTTTCGAGTAGCAATTCCAACACGGATTTTTAGTATTTCGGTAGTTTCTAAGCTCGTTTTCACGGAAATATTTCACGGATTTCGCGACATTCTACGATTTAATGAAAACTAAATCGGATTTCACAATCGCGTCACAAAAGAAAAGAGGTGTGGTTGCATTGGTGTGGTTGCGCAATCGGTCGCAATACAGAAAGTGTCGCAATATGCACCTTATATAAAACAAAGCTTCAACAGCGATTTTCCACGGCAATTGAAATCCGTGTAAATGAAAACTCTGCAACATATATATTCCGTCTAAAAACATGTTTAAGCATCGTTTAGAAAACATTGTATAATTTGTGACAGGAACAATATATATTTTATATGCCACTCTGTTGTGCAATGTTTCCAACATTATTACAGTGTAGGACGCTGGTCCATGACTATACAATTATAATGTCTAATCTATGGTCGAATACAGCTAATTTTACAACTAAATAAAATTTGGCCCGATTTTGCAAATCTGCAGACAACCAAATTATTCAAGATTTCCGTATCACTTCTTCGTATATTAATAATTATATACAGTCTACTTCATGTGGAAGACAGCTGGAAAAAATGACGGAATGGAGATAATTGCACTGTTTTTAAATATGTAATGTCAAAGATAGTAATATTGCAGTGAACTATACAGGCACAAGGACAGTGAAAATTATATTATTCGGTGCGGCCATATTGTGTATTCCCTGTAACTATAGGTTATAGGTACACTGTTTGAACAAATGATTAACATGTATGACTAGGTAATTGGGAATAATAGAAAAGGTTGTCCGATAATTTGCATGCTTCAGGCAGTGGGCAAAGTTACACTTTTTATACACATTCATCATGGTATGATCTATACCACTCAATACAATTTTAATCCTTCGACTTTATTATGTCCGCTCTGTCAGTTGTCAAGTTCTTGAATATTGCACATATTGACATTGACAGTGCACCAAAATATATACAATCAAGCGTAGTGTTGAGTCCCAAAGGGCAAATTACCATCACAGGGGTACCTATCAAGACACGCGTGATGATGGGAGTTTCTACAGGACCTGAACCTTCCTGGGGAATACGGTTCCCAACTGGATGTTTTCCCTGTCTGAAGCCAGCTTTGAGCATGTCGTAACATTTCTGGACCATATCGGTTACGGGAGTAACGACCCGGGTTGTAAGGTACTACTAGCCAATCGCGACCATGAAGTACCCTCGTGGGCAAAGTGTCCTTAGGTCTAGGATCCCAATTCTCATCAGTAAAAGATGGAACTCCCCACATCTCCACATAAAGACCATCGATATTTAGCATGAAGTACCCTGAATGCAACCATCCTGTTTCACCGGGCTTGCGTACCGGCGGTGCCTGAAACGAATCTAGAGTGACGTTGAGAGCTGCAAGAAGTCTAACACCCTCTGTGGCGAAGAACGTATGGTTTGCTGTAAGGTACAGTGCATCTCCATCCAAATCCCACGGAATCAGGCCTTGCATCTTCACGGCACCCAAGACGCTGCCGGAATCGAGACGGTATTGAAGCCCATGCTTGTCGCAGAACGAAGCCCATTTGGCCAGATGATCCTCCAGCAACTGTTTGCAGCAGGGTGGCAGAAGAAACCTGTCAGTCCTCTTACGTGCCTCGTTGCAGGACATGCCAATTTCGGAGCAGGAGAACTTCCAAAAGGAACCTGCGATACGCAAGCTGTTCAGCATCCACTTGCGGGCAAGGGGCAGCCACGAGCTACCTGGTACCATGATATGGTCACGGCCTTCGAATTGAACGTCTGGACAGGCGATGACCAATTGGTGTTCTAATAGTCGTAGGAAGAGATCAAGAAACACGGAGTTTTCATCGATGAGATTTGGATCTATTGCGGTAAGCGCAGTAACGCGGGCAACCATTGGACCATCTACGTAGTCGCAGAACATGCACTCGTGGGCTGAATGCCTGTATCCTGGATGAAGAGTGAGGGCATAGTTGCGCAGGGACATCTCGTAGCATGCTGCTCTCCAGTGACCTGTTGCGTTTCGTACACTTCCACCAACAACACTTACTCCAGGAATGGACATCAGCGCTGTTAGGGCTCGCCGCAAGTCTGCAGCCATACTTGGGGGCGGAAACCTTGTTAAGCCACGCCCGAGTAATGCATATGGTGTACGAACCTGGCGAATAGCTAAATTCCAGGCGAGTCCTGGGGGTGGAGCCCGAGAAGGAAGCCTGACCCACGCGATGTTCACTGGGGTGTAGTAGGGCGTGGTTGGATCACTTGCCACGCCTTCGGTAGGCGCAACTTGTTCAGCAACACCTTCAGTAGGCGTGAATTTCTTAGACACGCCTATATCTGACGGGTCTATTGTATCATCTGTGTCGAGGCTTGTGCTTTGAATTATTGTGGCAAATGGTCCTTTTGTTCCATTGGAGGATGTGTTGGTAGTCACTGTAGCTGCATTATTTGTGACCATTCCTTTAGTAGTTTTACTCTCGACTGGCTTATGGTTGTCAGGAGAAATATTTCTTTTATGTATCTTCTTCATTAAAGGCGGTGCCACGCCTCCTTTCGACACGCCCATCGAGGGCATACCTCCCTTAGGCAAATCTAATACTGGAGGCGTGTTGGAAGCAACTACAATATGGATTCCAGGGTATGCGGACACCACGTCCAGCAGAAGTTGTGCGGAAGGATAGATCAAAACTACCGATACCAATTCATTGAATTTTGCTGTGTCCACACAATGCTTTGCACGTTTCCATCCATGGTTTTGCGCACCCAGATAACTCTCCGCGCACAGTTCTGAAGAAATGGCATTTGTAGGAGGAGCTTGCTGACTAGGATCAAGTCTTTGAATGATGCCATCAAGCTTCAATAGGATTTTTGAATTTGTCTTTGATTCATGGACCATTTCTTTCCTCAAGTTGGCAAGCTCCATCACAAGCTGCCTTGCATCCGTGCGAACCAGAGTTTGCGAAGGCTCGTAGAAGTCGATTGGCTCATTGGTGTTGTCATTCATCCAGCCAAATGCGTTGAAACGGATGGCGATGACGACCACCATCAATGACATGGTGGACAGTGCCACAAGGAGTAGCAGCAGTCTGCGAGGAGGATTCCGCATCTTGAGAGATTCCAACAGGGCTTTAATGTGATCTCATACGCCCATCCGTCGTACTGCGGCATCGATGCTTGGTGTTGTTTACCATGCCGATTGCGCATGAGCAATATGCAAAGAAACTGTGATTGTCATGATTCAGTGGAGTTGTGCACCATTCAGCATGAATTTTGTGAAGATCACAGAAATTTTGTCGCCATTTCCACTTTCCACTTGCACGCAACATTCACCGTGGCCTACTCAGATTTTGTGAGAAGTTATTTTTGGGTGTTATATCGATTGGTTCCCGAGGAGAACCGTTGGTAGGAGTCGGTTTTGAGGAATCGATATTATCGCATGACGTCATAAAGCGTGGTTTATTGACCATTGACAACAAATTTAATAATGTATTATTGCATAATTACAGTAGTATAAAAAAATAGTCTACAATATTGGCATGCAGCATTTAATTCTAGTGTAGTATACTATGTAGTACCTATATCAGTAAACTTCAGCAACATTTAAAAAATTGAATCACGAATGCAGTCATTTTATTTATATTTGGTCACTTCCTCATGTTTAATGACACATTTACATGATCCACCATTTATATAATTGTGTAATGTTCTAAAATAGCTGTGATTTTGTGATTTAATGAAATGAAATAGTAAAAAAATATCTATATTATACCAAATCTATACCAAATTCCAATTTATCTTGGCAAAAATGGGGCGTGTCTACTTTCATGATTGACATCTTAAGAGCCAATAGTAAGTGGTTGCTGCCTGCTTGGCCACGCCCCCAAAGGGTGCAGTTATTTGTAAACATAAATTGGCTAGTAAATAGACCAATAATCAAAGAGATTCACTCCTCTGTTTTGCAGAAACACTCCCTTTTAATTGCCAAGATAAATTGGTATTTGGTATACATTATACTTTTTTGCGCTCTACTTCGGCATGTGACTACACTTTAGTGTCTTCTATAACTTTTGAATTATCTTCATCCTGCTTGCATGCTGAATTATCTTCATCCTGTTTGGCTAACACCAGTTCGATGACTTCGTTTTCATCGTCTTTGTGCTCTGGAAAGAAAATGGCATTTTATATATTTCGATCAATAGCATTGTTAGCAAAGTGAAAGTACAAAGCATTAACCCTGCAGTTTATGTGCCATTTCGATGATAAAGTCTTGAAAAATGTCCACATGCATATTTTTTGCTATCTGCAGCAGCATGAACCAATCACCAAATTGGCCAATTTCGGTGACTTGCATCACAATGGCATCTTTTGAAAACCTCGTGTATCTTTTTAGCACCATGCATCGAACCCTTGCACTTGCCACGAGTACAGACCAATATATAAGATTTAGTGCTGACAACACTGTGATGATGGCCAACCAGATCCGAATTATGTTATATAAATTCCCATTCACTATGTTCAATGTGTAATCGCAATCTATCATTTCTCTCGCTTCTTCTTCAGTATCATTAGCAGAGTGCACGTAATGGCAAAGCATAGTATGTTGATTTACGAGTATTGCGGAATTCTGCGGGGTTTCTTGGTCCATATCAATGAATTGAATCTCATTGGGTCCATACATAGTGTATTGATCACCGAAATAATTGTTTGTAAAAATAATCTGTGCAAATGCATTGCATAAGTTGAGCACTTCGCATGCAATGAAGTTTTGAAAGTAGGAGGAGTGTCCATGAAGATTCGTAAATACATAATCCACAACTAAGTTGATCTTGGTACGTTTGTCCACTTCTTCTATCTTGGGGTCGTCAAGTCCAGTGACAAGTGCCTTCAACTTGCCAGCTTCTAAGAACTAATGAAAAGAAACGTGTTGTGAAAAACACTTGATGAGCAACTCGAAATGACGCTCCCTATATAAATCATGGAAATTTCCACTACAGTAGTGTAATGAAACAGTGGTCAATTGATTAAGTATAGTGTAGACAGCTGAAGCAGTGATGATGTACCCATGCATATGAGCTTGGTTTTGAATTTAACAGTTCGATTTGTTCAGAAAATTGAAAGTTAAATAATGAGAGGCAATTAGAGTTTCAGCAAAAAACAATATTTAACAGATATACAAAATTGTATGGAAATATTGCGATAATTTACTGGGAAATCTAGATCTCGAAAAGCTGAAATTTTCTATGGAAATGAAAATGGGTAAACATGTCTGATAATTATAAAAGATTTGAGCAGAACTGCTCATAGAAATTTACCATCCATAAGTATCTGGGCCCATAGAAGATTGCAGCTTGAATCGCCAGGACATATCCAACCATTTCGTAGATGGCAATGGTGAGATCTTCTTCTAATATGTGTAGTTGTATTGTTGTGGCAGTGATGTTATCGAGGACATCCTTCAAAAAGCAATATCTATTGGGCGTTCTATATGGCTGGGGAGCATCAACAGGTTGACAAGTGAAATCCTCCCACATATGTACTCGAAGAAACACTAAGCTAGCACAACCCAGCATGAACAACAAAGTCACCTTATAGTGCAGTCGAGATATACGGCAGTCAATTTTGATCTTATCCCTTTGCAGGATGAATCTTATAACACCTGGAAGATAGGATTTGAATTTTTGATCCATCTCTCTATGCACAACCTCTCACTGGTTTCTAAAGCTTCGGCTGTAAGAATGCTATTTCTTGAAATGCAATAAGCTGAAGATCATGAGTGGAAACGAAGGACTGGGCTATATCTTTAAATGAAAAGGAGTTTCTGTGTGCAGCGATTGCGACAAGATGATGATGACCTCATCTCGTATACTTGAATTATAAATACAAAGTAGTTCTCTTTATTAAATAATGAGCAGTATAAGTTATTAGCGCTTTATTCACAACCATTCCCATTAGTCACATCATTAGACACCAACAGTTATGCGGCGCCATCCACAAATGCACACTGCAATGATTGAGGAAATGAAGATATTGTTGTACATTTCCTGGCATTGGAAGTTCAGCAAGTTTCAATTTTGCCTAAATTGCTAGTTTGCACTTGTAGATGGTCATTCAACAGATTTTATTAAAACGCGATTTACTCAATATTTGATGCAAAAGTTCCAGGCTTGCATAATTGCATTTTGAAAATACAAGTGCCATGAAATTGTTTAATTGTTAACTGAGTTTTATAATGACAAGAATTGTCATTTTTCATACAAAAACATGAATCGTCAATGTAAATATCGTTTAGAAAATGTTATTTCCGAAAACATTGGGCACTTTAATACTGATTTATATACATATTTATACAATCAGTTTTGTGGAAATTTCAGAGCTCAATTTATTAAATGACTATTCTCACATTCTCGCATGATAATATTGTTAATTATTTTGTTTTGAATTGCGAATTGGCGCAAACTAAAGCTGAAAGTAAGCTGATTAATATGGTGCATTTGTATCTATAGGCGTTATTCTCAATTGTGTTTATAATATGTGCGGTGTTTATATTTGTATCCGAACTTTAGCACTTAGAGGCTATAGCATTAGGATGAGGGAAATCTATTGAAGCTCTTGCTGTGTATAATACCTAGAAAATTGCTGCAAAGATAAATATTGTTTTCTGGACTACGACATACTCGTACATGTTTTGCGTATAGTTGAACTTATTTTGAAAGTTATTCGTACGTATCTTGTATACCAAGACATCGATTTACCCTCTTTGACATTTCAAACAAGTCAACGTGATGTAATAAACCAAACAAAGTATACAGTATTAATTCTGTTTTGGAACCATGTCATCAACCAATTTAGGAACGTCTGGATAGTACGGGTTGTACATAGTCTTTACGTTTGAATCTCCTTCTGGGAGTCTGGGCACTGTTTCACCTGAAAAAATAGTTCAAATTGCAATATTTAATGCGCTGTTATTATAGATTTTCATGCAGAATTTACAAATAAGCGTTTTATAGCTTTATTCTCTGCTTTCCTGCATAACCTGTAAAATTAGGCTGTGCAAGAAAGCTATTGCATTGGGGCAAAAGATGAACTTCTTTTAGATGAGATTACAAGCATGTTTTCTTTCAAATTATATAGCATTATTTTGAGATTAATCCAATTATAGTTGTATAGAAAATCTGTGAATTTACATTTGAAAGTATAATAGTATATTAATTTTACCTTGATTTTACTTATTTGAAAAAGAGGAGAATTTGCCACACTTGCTGAGCAAATCTCAGAATTTAAATGTAGATAATTGTAGTATATAGTACAGGGCAATCCCGGACTGACTTATAAATGGCTCCAGAAGTTTTGTCGTTAAAATAAGACACACTATTTTGAGGAATGTACTTTAAGCAAGCTGCCAAGTCAAGTGCAGGAAATGTCTCAGACTTAGTTACCCTTGAGTTGACGTGCCAAATCCACGATGAAGTCGTGAAAATTATGTGAGTCCATATTTTTAGTGAGCAGCAAAAAGAGGAACCAGTCTCCAATGTCGCATCTTTCAGCAACCGATTTAACATATTTGCCTGGAGTTAGCCTTGCTCTTCCCATAAGGATGTGCATTCGAAAACTTGAACATGTGATGACTACCACTCGGTATATCAGGCACATTCCGGTTATGGCAGCCAGGATCACAAACCAGAACCAAGCAACGATATAAATCTTTTCATTGACTATGTTCAGTGGCAGGATACATAGGGTGTCAAATCTCTGCACATCTCCAGATCTTCCAAAGGCAAAGTAGTTGCATTTGGTCATTCGTGGGAACACACGTATCATTGGGTCTGTTCGGTTCTCCTGGTCCATGCCGGCGAATTGCACCACCTTGGGCCCGTATGTTGTAAATTGGCCATCTAAGAATGAGTCCATGAGAAAGATCTGGCCAATAACATTGACTAAGTTGAGGATTTCGCAGATAAAAAATAGGCTTGAATATATGCTGTGGCCGTGGAAATTCTGCAAAACGTAGTTCACCAAAAGGCTGATTTTTTTCGTCTTGGTCTCGTCTTCCATGATTGGTTTATGCAGTCCTGTTACAAGATTAGCAATTTTTCCACCTTCCACGACCTTTAAAGAAACAAACGAAGGTTCAATGCTTATACAAGGTTGTCCCTGCCATATTTATCAAATGTGCATTTATACACAAGAACTAAACCAAACTCCCACCCCCCATTTACAGTGTGGGGCAGAATAACGGCCGATTTTGAAATGAATCTGAAAAAAGTATTAAATATTTTCCAGATTTATTGTCACCACATTACAGTAGACATGACAAGGCTTCGATAAATGATGTGATTACATTATGAACAATTACTTTTCTTTAAATGCTTTTGATGTGCTATAATGTAGTGACGACAATACATTTGGGAAATATCGGATACCTACTTGATTCAGTCTTTTCAAAATCGCCTGCTATTCTGCCCCACCCGGTATATGTAGTATCTGTATGTATGCACCTGATCTAATTAATCTACAACCAATATAGTGGTCAATTTGTGTTTTTAAACCATCTATTGGTTACCTAAATATTTGCTAATGCCCTTAGTGAAATGAAATTTCAATTTCTAGCCAATTTAGCCTTAAAATTGCCTTTTATAGTTGAAACGGACAGAAATTCAAAAGTAACTTTTTCTCACCTTCCATATGAGTCTGGGTATGTAGAACAGTACACTTTGGAACAGAAGTACAAATCCAACCCACTGGTAGTACGCATGGAACACCCTGTCACCTCCCGGAATGTACTGTCCAACACCTGGATAAGGTTCATCTGAGCCATGTGCTTTATAGTATTCAGCTGGAATTGAAAATGTAGAATGGATCCAGCAGTAAGTGTCCAACAATTTCTCTGGAATGTCGGTAATTGTCTGGCAAATGATAGGTTCTCCAAAATACTGTCGAGCTGACACCAGGGCAGAACATGCCAGAAGGAATAAAACTGATGCCTTGTAATGAAGCTGGAAAATACTGTTGTCGATAGTAATTTCTTTGTGTTTTAGAAAGGATGTTAGGCCTTTGAGAACATCCATGATGCTGTTACTTGCAGATCCTCAACTACTCTGCACGAAATTGGAGTTTGGAAAGCAACTTAACATCTGAAAGTCATGTGAACCACTTCACTTCAATTCAAACATTGAACGAAAAGGATGTTATGTTTATAAACCGATGATTAGTTCTGGAGAATTGCTTTTCCGTCACTATGTTAACATGTAAGCACTTGATGTTGCATGGATACATTACAGGGTGGCGCAAATGTCCTGACAGGACCAATGCAGTTGGCTATGGCCTATAGATGATATATTTGACATACAGTATTGATAACTTATTTCAAACCACAACAAGTATTTAGAATGATCGATCGAGATCGAAGAAACCAATGTTGTTTACCAGTCCAAGGTCAATGAAACACTTGATTTCAATAATTTATTTATATACAACATTTATTTGGCAATGATTCTCGAAACCATGTGATGGTCTTTCCTCGTGTAGACAAACTGATGGCAATTGTAATAACAAGGGCTTTCAGAATTAATTCGTTATCGCAAGACAATATTTTAGCCTCCTAGTCCAGGGTTCTCAAAATCATGTGGGAAAGCTTACACTCTTTGGTTAGGTGGTAGAAGTGATACAGATGTCAGCGTTGAATTCGGTGTGTATTATATATGTTTACTTCCACTGATAATACACGCCATTATCAAATGTGGCAAGCCTTCAGGTCGATATGAAGTTCTAACCATGAAAACTAAATCGGGGAATTTACTGTTATGACTAACCATGTGCTAGTTCTAAACTAGGTTATTACATTCATTAGTGTGCAGGCTTAGCTGGTTGGCAAATGTATATAGACCCGTTTCTTTCTCATCTAGACCAGTTTACTATAAGTGAGTGAGCTAAGTAAGTGACATGCCATGCCACTATCAAAAGGAAAGGAGGCAATGGTGATCCTTATAATTATTTTAAATTTTCCAGCATTGTGCAGGAATGATTAACCCACTCATTCCTAAACCGTTTCCAAGGTATTCTAAGAAATTAACCGCAATTTGTCTCATAAAATTGCTGTTTTGCGTATTGTAATGAATGAAAAGTGCAGTCGAAACTACAATTTTACTTAGATATCGCAACATTGTATAGATAGCTATAACATTATCAAGTAAAATAAACTTTGGAAGCTTAGCAGATACCCTTACTACTGATAAAATATTGTTTGTAATATAGAAGTTCAATACGAAACACTTTGAATCAAGGTGCAGCCATTAACTTTGGGGCAGTTGAGCTGAAATTCTAGCGAACATGTTGGATTTATTCAGCGGTTTGAAAGACTTCATCAAAGCTAACCCAACAGATATTGACGGTATTATTTTCAAGCTACACTACAGACTAACGGCAGTTATCTTAGCAATATTCGCAATATGTGTGACATCATTCCAGTATATTGGTGATCCTATCGACTGCACTAATACCCATATAGGAGATGGGGATGGTGATGGAAAAATGTTGGATACCTACTGTTGGATTCATGCTACATATACTTTACCTAATTCTTTCAAAAAACCCGGCGTTGATATTGCATTCCCTGGAGTTGACAAAGTGACGGATGAAAATCGCCATGAAGTCGTGTACCACACTTATTATCAGTGGGTTGGATTCGTTCTCGTACTTCAGGTGGGCAATCATTTTGCTAATACCCAAGAATATATTGTAATTCCATATTTTACGAGCTCCAATAAGGAGGAATCATAATGGAGTATAGCACTGTGGGATTACAATATACAGGGTGATTCTGAACTCACAGTAAAACTGAGCGTTGCATGTAAATACAGGGTCATTTTCTTTCATTTACTGCAGGCAGTGTTGTTTTATGCGCCACGTATGATTTGGTTGACGATTGAGCATCATCGTGTACATAACATGGTACTACAACTGCACATGCCAGTTGTCCAAAAGTCGGACGAAGGAAAAAAGACAGGAAATGGCGAAATAATAGATCCGCCAGAAGTTGACAACAGAATTCATTTGATCGCCCAATACTTTCATAACTGCAACAATTTGCATAGATGCTACGCTGTTGGTTATGTGATGTGTGAAATATTAAGTTTCGCCAATGTTGTTGGTCAGATATTCTTGGTGGACAAGTTCCTAGGAGGTGAATTTTCGAAATATGGCGCAGAAGTGATCCGGTTCTCAAACATGGATCCAGAACAACGGACAGATCCAATGATTAAAGTATTTCCCAGGATGACCAAGTGCGAATTTTTTGCGTTTGGTTCATCTGGGGATGTCCAGAAATACGATGCATTATGCATGTTACCACTGAACGTTCTGAATGAGAAAATTTACTTGATGTGTTGGTTTTGGTTCGTAATTTTGGCTGTCCTCACTGGTGTTGCACTCCTTCGTCTCCCTTTATTTTGTTTCAGAGGTATTAGATTCTTTACTCTGGTTTTCTTTCAACGTTATTGCGACCATTCTGTTCTGAAGAAATATGTTTACGGTGCTGGAATTGGTGATTGGCTGCTTTTGTTACTGTTTGGAAGGAACGTTGATGCTATTCATTTTAAAAACGTGGTTTATGAAATGAGCAAGTTGAACGGGAATTCAAAATATAATAACCATTATACGACAGTCGATACAAGACTCTAACACAAAATACAAAGTTAAAAAACATATTCACACATTTCAAATCGCTTGGCTATTCATTGAATCATGTTTTACCGTTTTTTAAACCTGCCTACAAGTGATTTACATGCTGACCCTTTGTTGCACATACATTGAACTGAAGATATCAGCATGAGTAATTATATAAATGAATGTAAACGAAAAATAACTTATTTTTTTATTAACAAAAGCTGAAAAAGTATGTCTATACTTGCAACCAAGGCAGCACATTGCAAATGCACAAGTATTTAGTTTGTAGTCGCGAAAATTCGTTTCAATTGTGAAATTCTGAATTTTTAATTTGAGAAGACAGAGAATGCAAAGTATCTCGAATATCTGAATAAAAGTTGTATTTTTCAAGCACAATCTGTTGCTGATTTCCTTCTGAATTCATAATATTTTTGTGATAGACTAATGTGATTAGATATCCTAGGTTTTTTATAATAACCAACTTTGCAGCAGTTTCCGAGCTGTTATATGAACTTCGTAGTGCGATTGTTATTCGCAGTCCAGTGTTTTCTGACGACTGAATTGTAAAACGAGGTCTTATTATTGTGTTTGAGATGCAGCTGCAAGCTTCATTCCTATGTAATTGCCTTTTTTATTTCAGTTCATTTCCGGTGTTCATCAAGGGGGACTAATTCATAATTAAATTGGCACATTTTAACTGTGTTATTAGCAAACTATGCAAGGTCTGGACTGTGGGGTTAAACTTGTCCTTTTGGAAGGAGAGTCCAAATTGGAAGTCCTTGCAGTACGTGACACATTTTTCATGAGCAAAAAAGTGTAAGCCTATGGAAATTCACAATGAATTAAGCGAAGTGTACAGTACAGACCTTCCACCTTATGACTTTCATTTGTTCGGTCCTATACGAAAAAGGACCTGGTTAAGCAGCAGATGAAGAAGTCCAAAAAGCAGTTGGACGAACATTTTTAACATATGGAAAGGAGAGGATGGTAGGTGGTATGTGATTTGGAGAGGAGGATAAGGGAAAGAAGGAGGTGCACGAATAGACAGAAAACGCAGAGTTCAAAATATAACCCAGCTGACAAATACTACGTTTACATGGTCGTGCCGTAGTCGAAGTATTACGTCATGACGTCATTTGTGAACCTGCAGGGACACAGCGGAACTTGGAAAAATACCGGTCGTCCAAAGTTCGCTTTTCCCCCTGCGGGGTCACAATTTGGAATACATGCTTACCGTCGACGGCATGTAAACGTAGTAAAAGAGTTGAAACAAGGACAGGGTAGAGCAGAGTACCTGGTGGGAGGTCGATCAGAATGATTAGAGGCGTTAGCAAGATACCATGCAAACAGGGGGTGGAGGTCGGGGCGGTGAATAACTGGAGGGGAGAAGAATTTCGATTATGTAAGGTCTGTGGAGAGGTAGAAGAGACATTGTTGCACGTGATCGAAAAGTGTATTAAGGGGATGAATTAAAAGGTATTGGATAAGAAGATGGGAGAGGTGCTGAGGGAAGATGGAGGAGACAGGAAGAGACTTAGGGAGATAGGTAAGGAGAGGAGTGGAAAGAAAAAGGAGCAAAGACCAGAAGTGGGAAGATGAGAGGGAGAATAGATAGTAAAGATAGGGTAGAAGGCAAGCATGAAGGGGGAGAGGAGGGGACGGGTATACACGTGGATATAAAAAAAAATGATTTAGCCAAGTTATTGGCGAAAAGGAATATGTTATTTCTCTTTCAATGCCAGAGTGGCATAAAATAAATGTATTATTGTATTGTATCAATCTGATGAAGAGTTCCAAAATGCAAATAAAAGCAATAATTTGCAGTTTAAATGAAATTTGCAATGATGACAAACTTTTACCATTCTAACCATTAGTGTTTAAATAAATTAGGTATTTACATGGAAAAATAGCTAAAGACATGTACTTTGTGGCAAAATCTGGAATAGGTAGACCAACTTCTTATCCTGTGCCTTAGTACAGTGGTGCCTCTGGTTATCGAATTTTCTAGGGGGAATTAATTGTTATTTAGGAATCCGTTCTAGGATCCTCTCCTTAACAATTAAATTATGTACTTAGTTTGTACATATTTCACTTTGATGTCTGTATTTAAATCATTGCATGTTTATTTACAATATTTAATAAATTCAATTGTGTTGATTTATTTACATTTTCCTAATAGCAACCCATATTCTGACACTTGCCACCCCAACTTGGCCTGTGAAACCCCCTTCTCTGTCTGATTATTTGTTGTTTACGGGAATGGATTATTTCAATTTCCTATGGGAAAATGTAATTCCAATTACAAGAAGGCCGCACCCATGCTATGGGAATTTCCGTTGATAATAAAATGTCATAGCACAAGTAAATAAAGTAACAATAACATTTTAGTATCGAAGTTTATCGTCATATTTGATAAGAATCCTTGTGTCTACAGCCCTCAGTCCAACAGAAAAGCAAATTGCAACAATGCGATTGGTTGGGCCAATTAGAGAATAACAGAGAAGCGCACTTTTCAAACATGGATTACCGTAGAACAAATGTTTGAAAAGTGTACTTTTCTATTAATTGTTCTCTGATTGCCTGAAACCGGACTATTTCCCAATCACATTGCTGCAATCTATTGCTATGATTAGACTGAGAAGTACTTTACATTTTTGACTGTGCACATGAACATGGCCTTTATTTATTCATGTTAAATTTCTAAAACAAAGAGGGTTTCAGTAGTTTAATATAGCATGCATGGGCCGGAGTTGAGACAGTATATATACAGGGTTTTGATTAACTTATAGTTCAATTTAACCAGGTACTATGTTCTATTGTGGTGTGATTTGACCTGGAAAAAGTGCAAGTCTGTTGCATTCTGACAGTGAGTCTGACTTACAGGTTTCACAGAATTTAAAATTGTAGTTACAATTATGTAAAAAATAACTATTACCAATTTGTACCTAGTTATAAAATTCATATTTTATTGTTAACCACTTTGGAGGTCAATCATGAGCTCACAGTAGAACTTGTATTTCCCGCGGTATTTCTTATAGGAAATTCAATTGTGAACCCATTGAGTGAAGCGTCATTGAGTCTAGTGCTAAAATGTAGTGACACAACGGCGCTCCTGCAAAATGCGTTTTCTCTCGCTGAAGCGCTAAAGTGACTGCAATATGATCTATCCAGAGTAATTTTTACAACAGCTAAGGATGTTAGAGTACAGTAAAGGTCTCTAGAGTACAGTAGGCAACAGAACGCTAGTGCAGTGAAGGTCAATTGCAGAATTTAGTTGTGTGGCCTTTGATCCACTATTAGGAGAGATTAAATGATTCAAGGAAATTTGGGTTGAGTGAAGCTGTTTTTTTTTTGTGTCGGAGGAGCAATGATCCCAAATTATAGTGACCTTTATACCGTTATTACAAAAATTGAATTAATTTTTAATTCAGGCACAAAATAATAGGTTGAAAAAATGACTTTCTATGAAGTCAGGGCGTTGTCTCCCTTGGACATGGAGTAATTTGTGTACAGATATGTACTTTAATTTGGAGGCCATGTGAAATAGCAAAACACTGAATTATCGAGTTGTTATGCAGGGTGATTCAAAACTCTGTCTAACTTTTATACTACACAGGGAACACTAAAACAAACCCTTTGCTTCATATAACAAAAAAGGTTTCATGGTTCCCATTACAATTTGTGCAAAGAGACAGTGCAATCGAGACAGTCCCCAATTATGTAAAAGAAATACACAATGTCAGTATTTTATAAACTAAATTGATGCATTATTACTCCGAAAATTCTAAATTTGTATGAAATTTTCTAAATTCTTGCATGTTCACCACAACAATGGATGTTTGAGCTTGCTCGCAGCCTATCCACAAGATTCCTGCACCGTTTCCTGGCGCTAGTTCTCAGAAATGTCGTGTGGTGGCGCATGCACTTGTTGCTATAGCAACGCAGCACCGCAATGGCCCCAGCATCACTAAAAGCAATGCTAAAAGGCATGCTCTGACCACAGCGCCACCACACGGAAAAACCCATGAAACACGCCAGGAAACTTGTGGATTATGGCTGACAACTTTCTTTCCAAAGAACGCCGATAGCAAGGCTCGGCTGATAAAATTTGAGGGTTGAAGGGGTGCACGGCTGCAGGATATGCCGTGCAAGACAACACTGCCTCAAACTGCAACCGTGCACCCCTTCAAAACATCAAATAGGCATCGTCCTAGCTCAATCTTTATTTGAAAGGACAATAGTGTGGGGGTGCATTTGGAATTAATTACACCACATCTTAAGTAGTTTCCCACCTCGTGTAGTACAAGTCAACACAAATGTTTTTTGTTATTCGAAGGTTAAAAGCAACCGATTTAAGATATGACATAGTAACTATTGCAAGTAAGCTTTGCCGTAGGAGTTGATATATTATATTTGCTTTGCTGATTGAGCACGTACATACGCTTTTTACTTAAAAAATAAATAAATGGAAATTTCCGAGAAGTGTGGACCCCCTACTTTTTCATTTGATCGTCATGTACAAATCATGATAAGAAATAATATAAATAAGTGTTGTGACTTGACAGATGTATAGAGAAAACTTGTGCAAGCTTTGTTGACAGTTGCGTCAGCCTTATGCCGGAAAACAAGTGTTGGCTGATGTCACGCACGCCCCCTGTTGTCCGTATGACGAATAAACGATGCGTGACTCCGCTTTTCACTCTCCATCAATGTTATATAGCTGCAATGGAAAACAGGGAAAGTGCGTTTGAAAGTTCACCGTCCAAAATATCTATTTTCTGAGTAAAGTTCTCATGGTCCATGCACAAAGCATCAACGGATGTAGTGATTAATTGTATTATTACTAACCGGATGTAGATATATAGATAGTTAAGTGATATACTTATATTATATTCCAGTGGAGAGGAAGCTGGAATGAAACAATAACGTTCTCCGATTTCTTAGTGCCAAACTTTGTTCAAGTTTTCATAACAATTATAATGGAATTTTAGATTGGGATGCAAAGAATTAAAAAAATGTCAGTGTATGTGAAATAAATATATTATTGCAAATAACTTTGTAAATGCAAGTTATACATACAGTATTGTGAAGTAACAAATGTATAAATATATAGACCTTTTCATCAATGTTTGATTTCGCAAATTAAAGTAACTTTTGTCGACTATAAACTCACTGATTGGTTTTGGATTTTCTCGATTCTGGCGGCACTTTGTGCACATGGACACTTTTTAAATTTGCATGCACTCGAATATCTGGAATCGTATAACATTTTGGAAACAACGGTCTGGTTTCTCATGTCACAAAGGGAAGATATCCAGTAGCAACAATCACAATTTTTTAGTATTCCTGAATGTTTTTAAAATATCGTTGATGTATATTTACAATATACAATTGAAACTCCTGTGGGAAAACAATTGATGGCACCAAACTGCTTTCCAGTAAGTGTGGCACTTCAATCCAGATAGGGCTTCATTTGAGTGCCGCAACGATTGAGGATAATCAAATTTGGATTTTAAGGTACTTGTACATGGGTTTATAAGAAAAGCTTGTCATTGAATTAGTTCGTATCTTGGGAAATTGCATTATGGAAACGTGTTGGTTACAAAAAGTATGTATATACCTCATCTTCCAACTAATTTTATAATATGTATTCAAATTGTGCTTATTATATTAGAATTAATATCTGTAATAACATTATGTTACCCAGATGAAATTGCATTGCAATGCAGTGCAGCCGCCAGTAGCCAGTTGCAAGGTGGTTCCTTTGTAAATTTTGTTGCAAACTCTAATGACATGAAATGTGCAGAATGCACTTTAGAATATTACTTGTTCATCGGCTTTTGAAAATATTTAATCCTTATAGTGGTAACAATTCTGCAAATCATTTGGAAATAATTCTCAAATCTAATTTTACTGTGAAATAACAGGCCTAAAAACCAGTAGACTTGATAAAAGAACTTTTGTTAAAGAGAAACTGGTATAACTAGAATTTCCAAACATTATAAAAAACCCTTCCTGAACTAAATCCTCATTCTTCCCAAGTAAAGTTCAACTGGACTCGATGTATTGATTCTATCATTTTTCCCTTCCTGTTTTTAAAAACAATAGTCAATCATTTTTTTAATATATTTCCTATAATTCTTTATCACTTCGCAATATGTTCCAAAATTCTAGATTCCTGGAAGTGTAATTGCACTTTGCTTTTAATTAACTCGATTGCAATTTGTGTATACATGTTCCGGTCATGAGCAATGACCAAATTAAAATTGGCAAACACTGATACTATCTGCATTAGGGTCACTCGATATGTACTCATATTAGGATGTTTTATCTACATGTTTAATTTAAAAGCGAACATAAAGTTGTACATTGTCTAGACAATTTTTTATGTAGATATATTTTAGGTGGAATAAAGTTTAGCTGTGTAAACCGGTCCTAAAACACTGAGGTGCTGGGGGGAGAGAATGGAGGGAGGGCTGGTTTAAAATAAGATTCTGACAACAAAGGCAAGTGTGTGTGTGTGAACCCAGAAAAGACCAAATTCTCCTCTTAGGTGGTTTTTGCAGGCTCGTGTTAGTGCTTCTCTAAACTTGGGTCCTTCAGAAGGGTGCCCTACCCTTCAGAAGGCAAGGTGCCTTGGAAAGAGTGCAGTGGCTTTGTTTTGTGACGTCAGAGCAGTGGGAAAAACAACCAACTTGCACATTCCAAAACTTCCCAGGGGCAATGTTCTTTGCAAAATAAGCGATTTATAAAAAAGGAGGGAAGAAAACAGACAGATGAGATGGGTGATATGGTAGGAGGAGGAGGCTGGGCGTTTAAAAAGTTTGAAAATGGTGGTGCCATGGCCGCCTGGGGTCATCACAGACCAGTTTCTTAACGAATAATAATGACTGAGCGAGAACTGTGAGACGTGACCACGTGACTGTCCTCATTTGCCCTCATGGCCGACAGCAAGCTGCAAGGCGCCTTCTTCTAAACAGGCTTAGATACTTTAAAAACCACAACAATGGTACAGATCACTACAACAACGAGCATTTCCATAATGCCATTGAGCGTAAAATTGTTAAATATACTGACCTCATCAGAGAATTCAACCAAAACAACATTATTCTATGTCTGTCAGTCTTTATGGTTTTATGTAGGTTTCAACCACCTTTCAAAAACCCTAATAGGCTTTCCCATTTCCTTCAAAAGCTAAAAAAAACTCAAAACAACCGCAAGAACATGTTTTGAGGGTAGTTTTTGTTTTTCTTCAAGCAGTTCATTGCAATTTTTTGTTAATTTGGTTGTTGACAGTGGAGAAATATGTTAAAATATTTAATTACTGTTGTTATGCTCCATTTTGAGTATACCTAATTTGAAAGTTTGTTGGCAGTGGAGAAATGTTCGATGTTTCGATATTCTTATGTTCCATTTTGAGTAGGTACGTAATTTAAAATCTAATTGTGAGGCTTTTAACTACGTAGTTTGAAAAGGTATTGCACATGTTTATGAAATATAAAAAAATAGTCTGACTTCATGCATTATCTTTTACGATAGTTGCTTTCAAAATTGTTTTAATGTATTTTTCCTTGAATTGAAAATTATTTTAAATTTACGAAGAAATTGTTTTCAGAAAAATCAGCCATCTAAATTATTTATTGTTAAGTTCTGAAAGAACAAAAGACACCACATGTAGAGATAACAATCCTACTTTGATGGCTGATAATTTTACAATTATCGTTTCTTGTCTTTAGCAAGTTTAATATGTTTTTAAAAATTTCATAAAAGTATTTTTTAAAGGCTAAGTTTTGTTTGGATATGCATTGGACAGTGAACCACGTACTATATCATTTTTTGGGTAATTTTTTGTATTTTGTATGTCCTCCATTCATGATTGTTCTTCGAAATTAATATCGGCTAATGAGCTTTTTGATTTTTTCGTTGGAACTTCCTCTCTCAAAGATAGGAGTTCTACTTTTGCAACTTTTCTTCAAGATAATGCCGTGACACCATAAATGCGACAAAGAGCGCTTTTCATGAAATCTGTCATCAGTTTTCTGTTCAAAAATATGATGCATGGTGTCAGATGCCATTCTTCGTCCTTGCACTCTTCCATCAATGTCGTATGATCCTTAAACTGCATCCTATATCCGATCAAAAATCACATATTCAAGGTTTCCTTTGATTCAATATATACTGTGCTACTCTACTTGCATGGAAACGATATCCATATTGATCGACTTCGATCTCGGACAGCATCACATTTCGTGTCGTGCTATTTTCTATTGAATGATCATTGCAAAGTTCGACAGGCCTAAAATTAACAATGGTACACTTGAAACCTTGAACCACCTTGCATTCATTCGGATCACTGGAAAACAAAGTGTTGATTGTGATCTAACTAACCTGTGGAAGTTTAATTAGAAAGGAGCTTAGTTGTCAATTTGAAGGTATTGTATTAGATATCTATATGTATGTAAAAGTCGGAATAATTAATACTAGAATATCATGTGTTAGGTATGTTATATGACCACCCAGTCCATTTTCCACTTGACTTTGGTTAGGGAAGAAATACATAGCCTATATGGAAAATTTTATAACAATATTTCAACATGTAACTCTGCATCATGATCGTTATGGTTCAACTGTGCAAGCATAAGAACATAAAAGCATTCTCATTCCGTTGTTATATAGTTTAAAGTACACCTTATATTTTTAGCTGTTTACTTTTCAGTTATTTTTAGAAGTCAACTTTCAAACTGCAATTAATGCAGTTTTTAATAGTAGGATTTTATTATGTGGAGATGTCATGTGGATTATTTATTGTATATTATCCTTAAAACACTGATAATGCATGAGCATAAAAACTAAGCGTTATGTACACAGCGATTAAGAATTTTAGAAGCAATGCGTTCATTTATGGGGTATAGACCTATCTGCTGAAATTAAGGCTGATTGAAATGGCAGTGCAGGTGAATTTGTGCAGCGAATCCAACTATATGATCTGAAATTATGGTAGAACTAAATAAGTGTGCACGTGGTTTGTGTATGGCCCCTAAACTGAAACTTGACTTAGTGCATGGCTAATGTTGTGTATACATGAACTCAGTAATTTGAATCCTTCCATGGAGTTATACGATTTTACCGAGTTTCAAACTTTGAAGGTCCAAGTGATTTTCAGATAACACTGACTTGCATTATAAATTTCCAAGATTAGAAATTCTGAAAAAAAACTGCTAGCAATAGTATTTAGAAAAATGACGGGGACCAGTTTAGGACAACATATACCTATAGTGAACCTTGAGATTGTTATTGTCGGCTTTTACGACAGTTGAATGTTAATGAATACATGTGCATGCAAATGGCAGGGTAATAAGGAAAATGCAGCAGCTATATATGTAGGCTGATGTACTTTGTGTAGTTGTTTAAAATACGCCCTTTGCATGCATAAGGTACAAAGACCTTCAAAACTCAGACTTACCATTCACATTGAGATTAAAACCGTGAAAAAGTATTGGGGGGAAAAAAACAAACAAATTGGAGTGATTTAAGAAAAGTTGGTGACATTCATAAAATATTTAAAAAGTTAAATTTTGAACAAAAATGGAGCATTTTAAGTTATAGAATTTGTGAGTAGGGCCTAAACATTGTTATGATTGTGAATTATGCAGTTAAAATTGAAAGTATAGAATTAATGTATAGTAAACATTTTGCAAATTGCCGAAGATTTTAAAGGAAATGATCAGGGAAATTAATGGAACAAGGGAAATTTCAGAATCTATTAGCATTCCAGTTAGCTAGTTTTTTCCTCCAAACATTTCCACTGAATTCACCAATGTTGTTCACAAAAAA
>JAQFZQ010000389.1:0-34995 GCA_034696005.1 Glomeris marginata | reverse complement strand
GGCAAAAAAAGCTGCAAATTTATTTTTGCAATCCCGGGTGACGTCACACGAGCTGAGCGGCCATTTTTGCGCTGAATGTGGGCGTGGCCAATGCTAGCCAATGATCGCGAGGCTTGGTCGATGGCCACTCTCTCATTAGTATAAAGGCTCTCTAGGCCGTTTTCAACAAGGGCGACTCTTATCACCATTTTGCGGAACTACTTGGTAGGACTTGGTAGGCTTGACTTTAGCCTGGTACAGAACGGATTCCTGTAGTCCCGCAGTCCGGCAGTCCTACAGTCCCGTAGCCCGGCCGTAGTCCCACAGTCCCGCAGCTAGCCTAACCTAACCTCCTGTAGTCCGGCAGTTCCGCAGTCCTGAAGTCCCGTAGTCCTGCAGTCCCGTAGACCCGCAGTCCCGACGTCCCGTAGTCCGGCAGTCCTGCAGTCCCGCAGCCTCGAAGTCCCGTAGTCCCACAGCTAACCTAACCTCACGCAGTCCAGCAGTCCTGTAGTCCCGCAGCCTCGAAGTCCCATAGTCTTCAATCTTTTGAATCTTGACCCTTTTGAATCTTGACTTTTTTGAATCTTGAATCAAGAGTACATATGCAGCTTAGGCACTGCACCCACCCATGAACAATGGTTCGATCGCAAAAATTGAACAAAATTTAATAACATTACAATCAAAATATTTTAATCGCAGCTCAAATCTGACACCGGATTTGGATAGACCATGTTAAGTTCAGTCCTTTGCAGAAGAACGCAAATTTCAATTTGTGCCTCCTAACGTATGTATTTTAGGAATTATACGCGTCTTTGAATGCTTATAACTCCTAAAATACACGCGTTAGGAGGCTGACATAGTCGTCTGGCATATAGCATTTTTGTATCACAAATTCCGATAAACTAATATATATCACGCCATTAAATCTTTGAAAAAGTTCTTATTCTTTGATTTTGACGAGGGTAACTGCTTGTTGAGAACGGACTTGCGAGCCTTTCTCTTGTCGGAAACTTTGCGCGTATTTAGAAAGGAGATGTCCCAAAACTTGACCTTCTCATCGTGCGAACAACTGGCCAACAGCCTTTTGTCCCTGGCTAAATCCAGCGATTCCACAGGGTTATCGTTATGATCCCCAACGACACCGACAAATCGGTTCGGGAGTATATTCACCGCCCTGCATATATGATATGAAAACACAAGTTATATATAAAGTGCCATCAGCGTGATACAATCAAACGCAATGTCAACTCGCCTGATGACACCATCCATGGAACCCGAACAAACTACTGTATCGTTGACTGCAACGAGACAATCCACGGACGCCGGATGACCGGGGAACCTGTCGCTGATGCAGCCCCATTCGTTCCAATTGAAAATGTTCAGACATCCCTCACCGCATCCGGCAACTATCTTAGTACCATTCTGCAATACGGAATATGTAATTAATGAACTGTTGCAATAGACATTCAAGGATTCCCAATAGACTCTCACTTTCACTATCGCCAAAGACAGCAACTCGGCATTCATCATCTCCGATTGCATTTCCATGCGCTTCGCTCGGACATTGAAAACGGTCAGCGAGCCTTCTCCGCTAAAAATACAAAACAAAGATCGTTACTATTAATCCATTATAGAAAACAAATTCAACTTGAATTACCTCGTTGCAAGGAGTATACGTTTCTCTCTGGTGATGGCCAAATCGCTGACGTATTCCTCCATCTGCTTCGATTCGAAAATGGGCGTTTCACGCCTAAAATCCCAAACCTGTCAATAAAATATGAACCATGTGTAAAATCTGTATTTTGTGAAGTATTTCAAAGCAACCAAAGCAGTGGTCCTAGTTATTTTCATGCAGTTAAAACACTGTTGCTGTCCACATTTGCCGAATCTTCTGACCATTACCTTTAATACTCCATCGTCATCCCCAGTGGCTATCAAATAATTGTCTACCACTTCCATGCTGTAGATGGCGGAGCTAAATAAATTAAATAATGGAGAAAAGAAAATGTAATTACCCGGATTATGTCTGAATAGACGTTTCAATGAATTTAAATCATGGGGAATTAAACTCACTAACTTATGGGCTTTGGTGATTTTGTGTGCGATGCTACCTGTCTCTAGGTCTACAATTTGAATGGATTTATCCTTGGAAGCAGTGAACATAAGTTCGCCATCTTCTGAGAATTTAACAGCTCGACAGCTTTTCTTGTGATGGGTAAAATGGAGCAATTCTTGCGGAGTTTCCCCGTCGCAATAGCTGTACCTGAAACCACAATATTTCAATAGTCATTTTGAAGTACTGTATCTAAAAAACTCTAAAAACAACAATTAAATTGGCCGTACAATTTAACATCTCCGTCTATCGTTCCAGTTGCTATTACATCTTTTCCAGGATGAAAAGCTATGTCTATTACAACACCGTCAGAAACGATATCATTGGGAACAGTCTGATAACGAGAAAATACAAAATAAGCTCATAATTTTGATCGAACATGAATTTTACGCACTTGCTGCTCTCCACGATGTTCACGTTCCATGGCGGTCGATTTTGAATGAACCGCTACCGCTACTTGCACGGGAGCGGTAGCGGCCACGATGCTTTTCCGCTTCGTCGCTTTGGAGCTGTTGTGGACTCTCTCCCCCGCTTCTCTGGAGGAGCGAGTGGAGATGGTACTTTGGCCCGAAGAACTATCGGATTTCATGGAATCTACGTTTGTTGTGAGCCGAATTGGACGATGTTTTGTTTCTGATGCGCTGAAGTTGATCGGCCGCTGCAAGAGCCGTTCGGCAATGGCGTGACTCTTCGCACTACAGCCCAGATTTTGATTTGCGCGATATGGATCGGTCATCTTCTGCAGCTGCATCTTCGGTTGCCGTGGCTGCAGCCGCGGTTGCATCTACGGCAACGGCGACGGCGACCGTAACCGCAACGGATAGGGTTTTGTTCCGGTTGCGGTTCAAGCTATTGGCCGAAATCACCGTTTCTCTGCCCTTTTTCTGTCTCCTCTTTTGTTTCTGCACCGCTATGCTATTTCAATACCAAGAAGTGAATAGGACATTTTGCAACGTAAGTATTGTACTGCGATATTTTCGCGGCATCCAAAAATTATACGCATGTCTTCCGCGCGTCCAACTTATTTTTTTTTTTATCATACTTTGCATACGGATGACGTCAATGACAGTTGCGCAACGATCGAATGAATGACACGCAGTTGCATGCATGGGAATTTGAATTTGCGCATGGAATTAATATACTTTTCATTTCAGATTTTGTCTGCTCTGCCAGTGTGATAAGAATATTATATTGAATGCAAAATTAATATTAAACTAATGTAATTTGAATGAGCTGTTTGTGCCCTGTTGATTTTGTTTTATACAATTAAAATTACTCATGATGTATTGAGTTGTTGTTACAAATTATTTTTGCAATTGCATGTTTTTTTTAGTTGCCATTATCAAGGACAGCAATTGCGTAATTGCCAGATGAATTCAGCCAGAGTGGATGCGAAATTAATATTTTAAGGGATGGACTATAATTATTATTATCACCGATCGATATTGCAAATAAAAATAGACCGTGACATTCTACATTTGAAAGCGTATTTCAAATCGATGCACCATTTAATACTTCTTTTCCAAATTTAAAATGTGATTTTTTTCAATTATTATTTACCATTATATACTTGATGTACCATCACAATCTATAAGTATTTCACTGCACTCGTGCCAAGAAATGTGGAATTAGATGGGTAATCGATTTGGCTAATTTTGCAGCAGGCCATCATGGTCGTTCTGCAAATTAAATCGACCCATGTGCATCCAGATACAAACCGCGGCAGATGGCATATACCGTAAATTTTCTAACATAAGCCGGGGTCCAATTAAAGCCCGGTCAATGATTAAAAACCGGTTTCCAATGTAAGCAAACCGGTTTGTTTTGAATAGAAGCCCGGGCTTCAGTAAGAAAATTTACGGTATTGAAGGTGATGATGGACACGTTTGTGCTTTCACGCAGGTATACAACGTAATTCCATCTATCAGCGCAATCACGGGCATAGCACCGCAATGTTACATCTGGAGAGTTGGCATGGCACTCCACTGCACACCAAGGCTCTTCATAGCTTCCATATACTACAACAACTACGCGCTACGCAGTCACTTCTTACCTCCAACTCAACGCAACAAATACCGTCGGTGGAGTAGTGTCAACTATTGGCTCAACGTCCTAGAGAATTCCGCACTCATTGGAGTCACCTACATATCCAACCGAGATAACTACCGTAAGACCATTGTTCAACGTAACCCATCAAATTTGACACGTACAGAATAATATACGTACTATAGGGACCTTGTACGTAGTGATCAAAGTGTTTTTGTTGCAGCTATTCACGAGAAGCTCTTCATTACCTTCATGGTCTCGTCCATCGCTTACATGCTACTTAATAATGTGATATTCCGTTGGTCAAGACCAAGGATGACCCCTCTGGTAAGAACTGCGAGGCATTGGCCGCGGTGGGTGGAACTGCAGCCATCCACTGTAACTGACATTGCATGGTAGCATGCATAAAATGTTATTATGAAAATGGCTGACAATTTGTTCTTACGCTTTGAAGGAACGACGTTCTTACGGACTGAAGCTCGGTCTCTTCGCTCTGACCTGCGGCAGCACTTTGGGTCTTCTCTATTACTTCTACAGACACCGGAGGTTCTGCGAGGAACTGGGTATAACTGCTCGTTGATATCTATTGGAAGTATTGGAAGAAGAGTAGATATTAAAATGTGTGGTCTGTTCCGTAGCTTTCAGCTATTTTGCCTTCTGCGAATACTGCATCGCGGTGGCGAACATGGCTTACCACGTGACCGTCATGTGGGACTTCGGCGACGTCCTTATAACTGTCGGCCTTCCGAAACTACATTCCACAGCAAATAAACGGGACTGAGAAAAGTACTCCGATCACCATATCCATCGGCTTCGTGGACTTATTTTCTTTCGCCACGCAAGCTCTGAATATAATTTACTAATTTACAAATCTCAAATTGATGTTGTATTCGTTAAACATATCTTTTATCTGCGTATAAACTTTGGTTGTTACGTGAAGAAACTGTAGTTCAAATACTGTAATTGTATTTCTTGTATATTTCAATTACGTACACTGCCTTTTTGCCAAATTTACTAAACTCGCTTCAAAGCCATATTATGTAGTAGCCATACATAATATTTGTTAGTACCCTCATTCGGGCCTATTTACTTACTTTTATTAGACATTTAAAAGTTTATACAATATTCTATTTGCCATATTGTTTTGTTTTTAATAATTTCTAGAAATTTTGGGGAAACTTTTTGTCCTCGTGGAATCGATAATGAATAGTATTCGTTTGTAGATTTTAAGGATCTCCAACATGACTATTTTCAACTGGTTTCTCACGTAAACAACCAGGAAAAATTAGCATATAGTTTTTAATTCATGCACAATCTACCATTGATTGCACTAAAGTTTAGCGTGAATAAGTCGGTCGATATATTTAGTCAACTTTAGATAAATTAGGTTGCTGATATTTCCAGTATTCCTACTTATTGATTGTCTTTTTAAATCTTCTCCAATAATGTTACGTTCCATATAATAGTTCATGAATTGCATGCATTTAGTTTTGCAAATGTTCAGGATTGTTGAACATTGAATGCCAAGTACGTATTATAAAAATTAGCGTAGTACGTTACAAGTAGAAAACATTTTGCCTAAAAACATAAAAAGATTTTCACTCATTTTTCTCTCGTTAAATTTGAAAACTAGATGCACGTAACAGTGCAGAAACTAATTACTTACATTCCTTAAACTTTCCAGGCAAAAACTGGCAGATATTTTAATTCCTATTGATTATGCTGTCTTATTACCTCAATCGTATTTTTAGAGAACTCTTTCGGGTTCAATGTGCTATACTATGTACTTTATCCAATCACTTTAATTTAGAAATGTTTTGCACAACTTCGCAAGGCCTCGTTACGTACAGATACTTCGAGAAACAAAGTGAACTAGGACAAACAAAGCTCTAATAAAGATGTATAATTTTCCATCAATGTAGTTTCATAGTCTTGAAATTGTGAAAGTTGTGGTAATTTTTAATGAATAAAAATTGTTTAATAACATTGTGTCGTATCGCTTGCCATTCAAAATGTATGAGGTTCAAAAACTTTATGCCGCGTTCGTATGTCTATTGCTTTAATAAGATTATTTATTTGCACCATTTTACTCCGGAGAAATTTTGGCACAATACGATCAATAGATTTCCACTTTGTACGTCACCATTTTGCAGATGTGGAATTAAAATTTGAAATAGAATTTTTACGAGTTTTTATTGCATCCTCGCTTCTCTTTTTATTTTCAACTTTGTTCGGATTTTATACGAAACTGTTTTCGCACATCGCCAATGAATAGAACTCACGTCAGATATGTCAACTGCATAATGTCAAGTTTGCAATTTAAATACAGTATATTATAATTACAGGGTGTCTACTAAACTTACATTTGAAAATTCCAGTATTTTCAAGGATATTTATAACTTTTTCCAGGACACAAAATACATAAAAGTGAAAGATGGTTATATAACAAACTATATTAATCCATTAAAAACTGATGAATAAGTGAATTGAACCATCGAATTTCAAAAGTCTCATGCTTAATTGGTATTTTGTCCCAAGCAAATTAGAAGAGGAACACAGAAATCAATAAACGAAATATTATGTACTAATAAAGTGTCACAAATGATACATTTTCCAGGATTAAGAAAAAATTCCAGTAAATTTCCAAGATTTCAAGAAATTCCAGTATCAGTAGACACCCTGTATAAATGTCTTGCACATTATTAGACCTAAATTGAAATGTTGACTAAAATTCAAACCATTCTTGGGAGCCCATTTCGTAAATAAGCACCAATTTTCGCACTGTCTGGATAACCCATATTTAACAAGCATGATATTGAACCAACAACGATTTTGAACACTTGTAAAATGTAATTTAGAAATTAACATTGTTTAATAAAAGTGCAAATTTTTCTTACGTTGCCTCTGATAATAGATTTACAGTTTTAATTTAAATTGTAGTTTTGCAACTGCACGCAATCCGATTTTCTTCAGTGATACGAAGTTAAATGACTGTAGGGCAGTTGCATAACTTTGTAGTGACCCTCATTAGCATGGTGGTGTCAATCTCACATGTGCAGATACTTTGTATAGAAAATACGGTTTATAAGCTTTTATACTTTGTACAATAATCGTTACCGCAACGAACGCTGAGGAATCTGACGAAGGCCCATCTCCGGCCAATTCAGCTTCCGATATCGTCCACGTGGGGCAATGTGACAATAGGCACCGAGCAGCGTACCTGGTTATCGTTGAAATGCGCGTGGTCACTTGGACGAGTCGCTCAGGTAGAGGGCGTCGACGAATTCGTCAAACTCCAATTGGCGAGTTTCAAACGTGGCCAGCTGATGGCTCAAGTCGTTGACTTGCGCGGCCAAGGACGGCTGTTCTCCGAAGGACACCAGCTGCGGCGCGGACTGGCATTCGCGGTAGAACGTTCCCAATTCGTTTCCGCACTCCGTTCCCACAAAAGCAGGTTTCTGAGCACATACAACACAAAAACAATCAGTTACCAGTAGCCCACACTCTTCGCTACTCAAAAAAGTAACTACATTAATTACAATCAGCATTTTATTATATTGATTAATTTAGGCTAGGAGGATGCTCAAACAAATCACACTTATCAGACCATCACTGTATTAAATTTACAAGTTTTAATTGTATTTACGCAATGTATACTATGTAATTGTGTGTGATGTCCATTGTACGCAAGTGTTCAGCGCGCGAGGTGGCAAACATTTTACGCATAATTAAAATGTCAAAAGTCCTCAACAGCTGTTAACTAATTCAACATTTGATGACTCGTACTACATTACAAACCTGATGATCTGAAAAGGTAAACACTGTATTATTCATTATTTCCACCTCTGCAAAGTTCCGTTTACTTTGAGTCATTTCAATTAGTTTCACTGGTATGAAAGGAGAAAACCGATGTGTAATGAGAAAACCGATGTGTAATGTGAACATGGATAGTATTTTTACCAGATCGACGAGAACAAAGTCGTCAGCGGCGACCGACGAATCCAAACTGGAGCGTCTCGAAGAGTTTCCGCCGGCCACGTCACCTTGCGCACCATCGTGGTTCAACGCGTTAAAGTTATCGCGGTTGTTGCCATGTCCGTTGCTCATCTGCTGTTGGACGTGCCTTTCATTTTGGCACGTGGTCGACACAACGTCCGGCCGTCGAAGAAGGGTGCCAAAAGGTGCCTCCGGCATGAAGAATTCTCGATTCGGCTGCTCCGCGTCATCATTGTTCCATTGCGCCGCATCTCCCGCAAAAGCACCAACTTTCTTCGCACCGGTGTCGACGAAGTTCGCGTGGCTCTCCTTGCATATTGTACTGGAAATTCAACATTAAATTACATCAGATCTACTTTCAATTGTCCCAACATCCACTATGTGTCGTTTGCAGCATTATAATTAAACAATGCACCACCAGAGTAATCCGACCCACCTGAGAATTAAAATGAGTACAATTTGGTGTTTTGCAAACATAAGCTTAATTTTTTAATCTGACAACATAGTAAATAACTTGTATCGTTGTGTAATATGTATTTTGTCTGATCGTAGCAACATGTGACCTTCGTTGCACCTTGTTATTGTCTAACTTGCGAGAAAGTCTGCTTTGATTTCAATTGTAGTTTGACAACACTTGCTGAGTTGTAAACTGCTGATAAAGCGATCATATTTTTATATTGCTGTTTATTGTTGTGATCCCCAACTTTAAAATCTAATCACTAATTACCTAGCTCCATTACGATGTTCGGCATCCAACAACTTGTCTGTCCGAACAGGACGGACGCATTCGGACACCGGCGTTGCGGTACCGGCAAAGTTCTCGTTGGCGTTAGCGTTCGGTTCCGCGTCCGCCGTCTGGCCTTCTTCGAGAGCCGCTGCCAACTCGTCCACCATGCTCCTGTAAAACGAAGTCCATCAAATTTCACTATTTGCGCCGGAGCTGGATACGCCGGCTCTCGTTTCGCAAAAACTCTAACCTGTGATCCGGTTGGCAATTCACATGGGTGGGTTGGTGAAACTGTTTCGGACTCATGTCCGGTTTGAAATGATCACTTTTCACCATGATCGCGCCGTCCCTGTCGATGGTCTTCTGCGGAGTCAGCGTCAACCGGGTACGGTACGCGACGCTCAGCACAACTGTACCGACTGGAGTGCTCACCTGAAAAGGGGAAAATCCATTTGTTAATGTTTATATTGAATGAAACTGCAGTGAAAAAGTTGCGCAGACTAATAGCGACCGTAGAATGAATTTAACACTAATAGACTAATCGCGGTAGCCGATAGTTGAGAACTTTCTGCGCATCGCAATATCTTGAATGGTCTACACTATTTCTTTCTTAGCAGCACTAAAAATTTAATTAGCACATTTGTCACAGTACTGAATGCAGCACGTCAACAACACGATTCATTCCAGCAAGGACGTTCGGTCAAAATGGGACATCGTGAACAGATCTCGGACGCAATCTCCCAAATTATTTAGGTTACTTAGGATACACTGTTACCAGTCACGTACACCGTTGTGCAAAGCTTTCAATTTCAATGTCGTGTCTTCAACTAAACATTATGACATGTATTAAGAAGTTTTGCAGCAGCCCGTTACAACTAGGAGCAACACGGTGCGCAAAGGGACATATCAGTTCAATACGAGACCGGTAGATCCACCCGCATCAAAACATTTGACAGAACAGAAAGTGACTTTGGTTAGGAATCGTTCACCTGGCCAACCCTGACGATGGAGTGACCTTCTCCGAGAAACTTCAGTTGAGGCTCGCCCATGTACACCCGGTAACAGATGATGAACGAATCGGGTCCCTGGCGGGTCGCGAGCTTGTAAGCCGGAGTGACCCTCGTCACGGAGATGAGGGACTTGAGGAGAAGACCCAGGCGGCTGTACACCGTGTGGGTGACCCTCACGGAGTTGTTGCACTGCTCGTTCATCGCCACGCACCAAGTTTCCAAAATCATAGAGTCACCTTCGACTGTCTTCAGCGAGATCTCCACGCACATACTGAGTCCGACGGACGGGAACACGCCGGCCAGGGCCTTCTTCGCTTCTGCTTGCACCTCTGGCAGGTCCCGGATGGCCAAGTTGAACTGTCAACGTTGCAACAACACAAAATGAACGTTACAAGATGTATTGCGCTCTCTAAAAAACAAGTCGCACCTGTCACCTGGCTTGCAATACTCTTCTGTAGACCTGTTCACAATAAATGTACCTTCAATTTCTTGTTTACCATTTGAGTCATCCTTTACAAAAACGGATACATTAAAACACATGTAACCTACATTTTTTATAATATGCTAGTCAGGGAAATTTTCAACTGTAGATTTTGATCGAAATCAAATTTTGTTATTAAATTTTCATTGGATTTTGCGACATTTTTTTTTAGCTCAGCAATTAATTGGAGTGTTTTGAAGTTGCAAGCCAGATGGATAAACCAATGAGAGAACGATGGTTACCCAATCTGAGCCAGACGAGTGAGGTTTGGATTTGGTGCGAGTTTTTTCTCCAAGTCGAGCTTGAACGATAACTTGGACGGTTTTCAGAGCAAGATAATTGATGAACTTGTCCAAATCTTTCCAGTCCTGAGCACTCAACTTGGAGGTAGCCATTGCTTTTTGGCTGCCTTTCTGCTTCTGTTTCTGTTGCAGGCTCGAGGAAGATTGCGAGTTCAGATTAGAAATGTAATCGGCGTTGTTTACGCTACTCGGGTGCGGGTTCATGGCAGCCGTTAGGCCTAATCGTCGTAGGCCTAACCCAAATACGAACGTTCGTCGCCCTCCGCCGCATTTTCAAATGACGACGTGTCACGCCGACAATGATCTACGATACGTCTCGTAGACATCGCCGAAATGCATATATATTCCTTCAAACTTACTCAAACCCACTACATCAGCGTTTCCCACGCTGGCCAACCACCAACAGTCACGTTCACTTTTCCAGTCACTTTTCCGAGCATCGATATTCGACAGCAATCGATTTACAAACGAAGTTCGAAATGCTTGAAAGCGCGGGTAGCGCAGCGCCATCTAGCGGCGGACGTATTGTTTACCAATTCCTTTTTTTAGGGGACAATCTTAATGCTTATTTAAAAAAGTTTTAAAAAGTGCAACGAGCGTCTCCTGTAGGCATTTTATAAAGAATTGTTATCGATTGTCGCTGCGATGGCACAGTCCTTTACAAATACGTAAGATTTCGTAAATTAATTTATGAAGGTACTTTATAAATAACAATTAATTCAATAATATTTAATTAATTGTTATTTAGGAACAAGAAATCGGAAGACTACCTCAAATGGGACGATTATTTTATGGCATTAGCTGCTCTCACAGCTAAACGAAGCAAAGATCCAAAGAAAAAGGCACGTAGATCATAACGTGCGTTGATTACGCACGTACGGTAATTAACGTGCGCCAAGAATGGCAACCTGAAAACTTTCTAATTTCTGTGCAGGTTGGTGCATGTGTTGTCAATGATGACAATCGTGTGGTGGCTTTGGGATACAACGGCATGCCCAATGGTTGCAACGATGATGAGATGGAGTGGGGAAAAGAAGGGGATTGGCTAAAAACAAAATATCCATATGGTAATTAACATACCAGATTAAAGGTGAACTGACAAGGTTTTGTAACATACCCTGGAAAGTGTGTAATTCTATAGAATTGATGCCAATAAAACGATTGTCGCAAACAAAACTTTTGTTAAAAAATGTAAACAAAAGTTAGGAGTAGTTTAAGAGGGCGTCATGGAAGGACGGTGTCACCGCGCTGGTGTGGCAATAATGCTTAAAATGGCCTCAAATTTTCAGACAATGTTTCTAAATTAGCCGCAATCAAATGCTAGTTCTTTTAAGGTTATGTTGCAAAACTTTGTCAGTTCACCTTTAAAGTCGCAGTAGTTACCAATTACAGGTATTATATTTTCTTTCATCACTTTCAGTTTGTCATGCCGAGATGAATGCCATCATGAACAAGACTTCATCCGAATTGAAGAACTGCATAATCTACACAACGAAATTCCCTTGCAACGAATGCGCAAAACTGATCATACAATCCGGTATCCGAACAGTCACGTATCTCTCCTCCTCCGATCCATCCACCGACAAAGACACCGTGGTTGCCGCAAAGAAGCTTTTCAGTATAGTTGGCATCGCAGTCAGGTAAATACAAACACGACCCTCGTGTAGTAACATCTAGCATCACACATCCATTAATTTACTTTGCATTCCTTCGATTTCAGGCAACACGCACCTATAAAACCGGTAACGCTGACTTTCGATTAACAACTCGATGGAAATGGCAAGCACGTACCTTTTAATGTAATAAAAAAAGGAGATAAATAACAAGTTTTTGGAAAAGGAACGAGCAGCAGCATATCCTGCATTCGCAAAACTTTCATTTGTCACAACATTGATGAGGTACGCGTATCGGGGAATGTCAACGGATAGCCGTTCCAGCACGGACAGACCCCGCATCGCTGGTACACGATTATACCAAAACCAATTCCCACGTACTCGAAATCGGTTTAGCTATTGTTAATGCAAAAGCACTCTAACCCGTCTGAAACAATAGTAAAAAGCAGATAAATAGAAACCAACCCTCGAGTCGCATGTCCATATGGTCTCTCCCATCTCCCAAATACAAAGAAACCATCCACAACTAAACTGGTGTTTCTCAATTAAGATCCAATTAAAGTTGCGTATGGTGTAAGAAAAATGTGGAGAGGTGCCCCGTAACATGCGGCTCGAGTAATGCGTACAAAATACTTTCTCTTCAAATTCCGTGAATAATATGATTCAGCTATAAGGATTTGGCACAAATGGCTTGCTTGTTCGTACCAAAAATCAAAGTAATTACTTGCACAGCATTCATCTAGCTTCTATTCGGTTTCTCGTCTTCCAGCCGGTTACATGGAGACGTTAAAGGGAAACAAACTTCCCTCCGCACATGAGATCACGAATATATCACTAAAGGAAACAGTGGCCATATCTATCCCTGAAACAAACGCAAAGCATTATGTGGCCCTTGATGAACCACACACTGCATGGCGTGTTGCCCCTTTTTTTAACGTGTCTCAACGTGCGTACATTTCACAAATAATTATGCTTCGGTCCACATTTAGCTACGGGTAGGCTAGATGACCAAGCATTCGACTACTTAATCCACAAAAATAGAGCTACCTAAGTACATTTGATTCACTAATAACGTTTAAGGACCAGAAGGCTTTTAGTCACGAGGACGGCAAAAACAACAAAGAACCAAACGGACGTAATGCACAACCAAACCCTCATCAGGTGGAGGATGTCACTCTCGCGTTGCTACTACAACATTTCACGTATTTACACCCGTAGCAACTTTACCCTGAACCCATGTGGGATTCTTCCTTCTTCTCTCGACAGCCATTAATAATTAAACAAAAACTTATTTAAATACATTCAAACCCAGTACACAACCAGCAGCGTAACGAAGGCAACCAACCGTAATAAGGCTTTCGTTTCCAAAACGAATTCGCAACATTTATCGTTAAGAATAGAAATAATATTATTATAACAGCTTATAACAAACATTTGGCGTACATCTAATTTTTTTAGGAGAATATTCCTGAAAGTTTCTAATGTTCACACCTTGGTTCACACTAAACAGGTGTGAAAAAAGTAATAATTAACGAAGACGAAAACATGGGGTGTAACGGATAAAGTGTAAAGCTGGGGAGGGGGAAAGGAAAGGTGTATACAAAGATCACAAATTCACTTTCGATAGATTGTCACCATATTAGTGTGTAGAAAAGGCAAATTTTGTGTGGACGGATATACGTAAGCATACTTCCCTCTTGCGCGTGAACTCGATGGCAGTTGTGATACGTATTTAAGTTGATCGTATGCGAACAGGTACCTTGCTTTAGTGTCATCAGAATGCGTAAAGTTTTCGCAAGGTAACTTTTACGGTTTGCACCACGACAGCAGGCTCTGTTGGAGCGCGGCCATCTGTTCCTCACCGAGTTTGATCTTGTCGTCGATTTCCCGAGCGTCCATCAACAGCTTCGACTTCATCTTGATGAAGTGGTTGTAGTCCTCGTGCTCTTCAGCCGTCAAGTAACGTCCTAGGATGGCGGACACCTGAACGCTCCTCCGGTCGATGTTCTCCTTCAACTTCTTGGCCTCCTCGTGTTGGTCATAAAGCTTGTTGCGTTTTGATTCCAGGATACGCTATTGTGAAATAAACTTATTAGCATGTTTTTCATTATGTATTTGTTACCTTTCTAAATGCTCGTGCAGTGAATTTACACAGTTATTATTGGCTTTTCACTTCATTGTTTTATTTTAATTTCAAAATTTAATTTGGTATTTTATCTCCCTTAAATTTGACTATGTCACTATAATTCCACAATAATATATTCTGTTGAATAAAGCATGAGGGAAATTTAATTTGTTATCATGCTTGCAAACAAGAATATAAAGTTGATAGTTTATCAGCTGCGGGGTTATGTCTGGTAAGCTGCAATTAAATGTATATTATACAGTACATGGATAGCTTTATATGCATCCTCCAATTGCATTCTGCAACATTCCATGCTTAGTCATCTTTATTTAATGAAACAAGTTTGATATGACCACAGGCAGTTGCTATTTTTTTTTTCCCTTCTTCAATTGCATCACCGTCTCCGAACCACTTTAAATTCATTAAAAAGAAATAAGCAAAATCTTTCATTTTACATTCAAGTTTGCTAACATAAATTTTCACTCTGTCTGAAGTTCCAATATACTGTTTTTTTAAAAAAGCCTACCTTCTCATCGGGGTTATGATCTTGCGGCAGATTCTTGAGGGCATTTTCCGCCCTAGCCAATCTCCCGGAAAGTCCTAGCAACAGGTTCGTGATCTTCTCCACTTCTTCAACGTGAAGCTTGAACTTGTCCGTTTCGTTGATACGAGCCAGACGTTCAACGTTGGACGTCAACTCGCTGCCAAGTTCATCGTTTACTCCCATTTCTTCGTGAACTGCCAACAATTCGGCTCGGAGTATGTCCAGCTTGCGCGCGATGGTCCCGATCAACTCCTCCTGCGAATTAACAGGTACCGTGTGAAACGTGGACCTTATTACCAATATTATCCAATAAAGTATACCTTTCTCCGTAGTAGATTGGATCCTTCCACGACGTTGTGAACCGAGTTCATGTCTTTGCTGTAAGTGGTAAGGAATCTCGCTTTAGATTCGGACGTGGTGAAATAGGCGGAGTCTGCGGGCAGAGATTCGCCCTCTCTGCAAACCGATTGGCACGTTCAATTCAACATCGTACAATTTGGCATGGCTACAATTGGACATTATACTTTTACGAGCTTAAAGGATAACTCACCGACTTAGCCTTTGTTCATTGCAGGATTTCTCAACGTTGTTGTTATTGTTATTGATCATGTTGTGGCTTCGTCGTCTCCTCTGCGGAAGGGCGTTGGAACTGACGAATATCCCTTCCATGTAGTCAGACATGGTTTTCATTTCCGGGGCAAGAACTGCATAAAACAACAAACCATCATGAGGTCACTACATTTCAAATCGTAATTTGTAACCTTCAATGAAATTGTATGAGTTCTTATTGGCCGGTACATTGGTACCGATGGCAATTTGCACGCACCGAGGATATTGTGTAGAACTTGATCGCTTGCTGGCAGATAATTGACAAGATCCCTGGACAGCCTTTCCACCTCGAGGTCCTCCACCCGTTTCGCCCTTGCCTCTTGTATCCGAGGCGGGACGGGGCTCGGCGTAGGGGTTGGCGAAGATGTTCCCGAAGACGATGAACTGTCAACTTCGATGAAGGGCGAAGAGAAACTCGAACTTCCTCTTTTATCGTCAGGAGCGGGAGAATCTGAAGAGGACGTGGTGTCCTCGATGGCACTGTCCGACCCTTTCCGTGTAACCGGATCGTCGTCCGAAACGCACTCCGTGACAATTTGCGTAACTTCTCGGATCGGGCTGCTCTCCTTGACCATATCCAAGGTAGAATGAAGCACCAGATTGGAGGTACTACTGTGGAAACACGGACGGTGCATTCTCTCCCATGCTGAAATTATATTGTATTATTTATTAGCAACACATTACTTTAAAGGCACCAAATATGTTCGAAAACTACGTACATAAATTCTTTGTTTCGACTACACCGCAGTCCACTTCTTCCGGAGTTGGTGGTGGTGGTAAAGGTTCGTCGGTCGGAGCCACTTCGGTTTCGGTGGTTCTGGGAGGTGGAGGAAGAGGCAACTCCGGAGTCGAGCACCGCGAGCCTTGTTTGGTCAAAAACGATCGCCGCAAACTTCCACGCAACTCGCATCTGCCATTAATTGTTCAACAAAATGTAAATTACGTACCAGTTTTATAATAAACTTAGCAAAACACTCGGTGTCACAGGACGACTTACCTCTGCAGCTCTTCGGTAAGACTCGTGCCGTTCACTATGTTGCTTTTTTGCGGCAAATCGGTTGAAGTTTTGGAAACTGGTAAAGAATGTGCCTGCAAGACATTAAATCTGTTAAACCACCAAACAAACAACCTACCGAATCACTTGTGTACAATTCCGATCGATATTGGTTATCTGTCAACGTTTAATACCTGCTCAACAGCGGACTGAGGTCGTTCACTTTTCTCGTCACCGGCTTCGGATTGGCACAAAACTGGTGCAACTGCACCGACGTTCAAAGGTGAGCACGAAGATTTGGAGGGCGTGGTGTCGAGATAAGAAGTCTGCTGCCGTTCAGAATTAAGCCGTGTCGTAGACGATGACAATGACGACGACGGTAAGTCCCTGTAGACCAGAGCATCCATCGAAGCTGCAGCGGCTTCCGCGGCAGCCAGCGCTGCGGAGGATGCAGCTTCCGCCTCCATCAACTGCTGCTGGCGTTTGAATTCCTACGAAATAAAACAAAAGCAATATTATATTTAATTCCAAACTTCACCTTGCTCGAAGTCAGCCGTTCAAATTCACCTGGTAGTAATCTCTGGGCAGTGACCGCGTGGATTGGCGCGGCATGAAGGTGGATGCCGTGGGTGAAGATGTGGCCACGTCCCGATCCCTGATCGAGGAGCGACTGGAGGTTATCCCTGTCTGCCTCTCAAAAAACGACAGCACCGCTTGCTTCTGGATGGCCTTCAAGGACGGATCTCCAGCTCTCGGTCTCTGCTCATGAAGCACCGCGGAAGCCGCGCTGTGCACTTCGGAGCTCCTCCTCGAATTAACGCTATTGACTTGCTGGGGCTGTTGAAACGTCGAAGGTCTGCCACCCCTCTCCAGATGCAGTACTCTTTCAGCCACAGTCATTGCTCGATGTTCCTCGGGACTGCTTGGCGACTGTTGTTGCTGTTGCGGTTGTTGTTGATGGCGCTGATGCTGCTGCTGCTGATGCGGAAGGGTAGCAAGGGTAGGTGAAGGAGGAGAAGACGGCTCGGACGTGGAGCCGTTGCGGTTCAACCGGTTCTTCTTCTGTACTTGGTCGGCCCAACGTCTGGTTTTAGCCGGAAGAGGCGGTGGAGAGTCGTTGCGAGGAGGGCTAGCTGGTGCAGGCTTCGTCTCTCCTCCTCCTCCTCCTCCTTCTCCACCGTAATAAAGCACACTTTCCGAGTTGTGCCTCTCGGGAGGTTGGACCCTGGCGCTGTGCGCCACGTTCTCACCGGGCTGCCTTTCTCCGCCCGTGCTGATGTCCCCGCAAGAACCGTGCCACTTGAGTGTCTCCTGGCTGCTGGCCGTGCTGGACACGCTGGCCCTGCCCGTGGAACCTGTGCCACCGGTCACTCCGCTATCGCTGGCCGTATCGCTGCACAATAGTTTGTTGGCTGTCCTCTGACTCTCGGACCGCAGTCTGTCCAGGAGCGGAGTGGAACCGTTTCCGTCCCCGTGCGAAGAAGACAGCGAAGAGGACGAGGACGACGACGACGAAGAGGTGAGCATGACGGCGTACTGAGGTTGCAGGAGCGCCTGCTGTTGCTGCGGATGGAACTGGTGCGGCCTACGTAGCCTGTGAACCTGCGCGGACCTCTGCCTTTCGCCGGCTGCGGTCGCCTGCGAAGGATTAGCAGTGACACCTGCGGACGACGGTTGATGCTGCTGCTGGCCCATCGTTCCCGTAGCGCAGAAGAAGTAATAGTACTGCTGGTGGTAACCGTTGCCAGGGTCGACCTGGTCGTAAGGTGGAGGAGGGCAAGTTTCCGTCGTCCTGCAATGGTAAGGCTGCCTGCCGTTCAACTTCATGCTCGATGAATCTCTTGCAGGCGGAGGAGGAGGTGGCGGAGAAAGGCACCTCCCACCACTGTCCATCGACACGTTCGACAGATTGGAATGGCCGTCGCGGTCCATCACCACCTGAAACGACCTCTGCAGCAGTTGCTGGCTACTTCTGTGCCGCGGGCTCAGACCCAAGTCCGCGGAGTACATGGACGATTCCTCGTCCTCCTCGGAGTACGACGACAAGCTGGACAGCTGACGACTGTGGCAGCCGGCGTAAGAAGAAGACGATGCCGAAGTGGCTGTACCGTCGGATGTAGAGGACTGCGTAGAAGTTTGGCGGCTGTGGAACAGTTGACAAGCGGATGCGGATCGCTGATGCAGACCACTTCCGGAACCGGGCTCCATTGGAAGACCGTCCCAGGGCTGCGGTGGACGTCCGTGGATGACCGGTGCGAACTGCAAACCGCCAGACTTTGTAGCTAACGTCTCGTACACTGATGGCCTGCGGAACTTCCGAGCCACCATGGCAGCCTCGGCCGGCGTCAGATGCGGCTGCCCTTGCTGGTACTGGTACTTTTGATTGTGACGGTGACTGTGATGAGGGTCTTCGGCACGGTTCAGGATCGGCGTCGATCTCGATCCGGCCATCGACAATGCCTCCTGATAATGATGTTGCTGCTGCTGCTGATGGTACGAGTAAGGAGGTGGAGAGCCAGTCAAACCTGCAAACGTACCGAGTGTCATTAAGCTACCATTGTAACAAAAGCAACGAACGAAGCTTATTTTGGTGTAAGCTACGCCTCCAGGCTCCTCCTCCCTTTAACTACCTCTCACCGATTTCAATGACCAGCAGTTGGTGACACTCCCACATCGTTGGGCGTCACATTCCTGTCATCGCGCACATAGTTGTCCGTCATTACAGTTTATAAAAATTCCGCATTTGCATTTGTATAGTACGCGCGTGCAACCAACGGCGGCCATTACACCAGTCAGCTCTTCTTATCGACATTCGCTCAAATTACCTTTATGTACGGCCCCCAAGCAGGTGGTGGACGATGAGGAAGAGGATGAAGAAGATGCCTGGCGTCTTCTGGATGGGCTTTGCCCCTGGTGCACCGGTCTTTGGCCAGTAGTGGATGACGTGTGATGGGTGTTGAGGGAATCTGGACTGCTAGCTGCCCAACCGAGGCAAGAAGACCTCCTTCGCCATGTCTCCGTGCTGCTGCAACAACAAGAAGGTTGTTGAAAGAAAATATATAGTGGAGCTTTGCAGGTTCTTCACCTTAGTGGCAGGAGAGAGCTTTTATGGACAGGGATTCCAACTCCTCCTCGCACCACTGTCTTATCTTACAATATAGGATCTGTGTGCGTGCAACTAACTCTTTTCCTAAACTTTTCTTGTCCTCCACTTCTAGTACTTTTTTTCTTTTTTCCCCCCTTTGTCCCCCCCCCCCCAAACAGGGACGTTACGACTTTCTGACCACTGAGCTCAGGTATGGCGGCTCAATACCGGATTCCAAACATGAGCCACATTTTCACCAAGGAGTATTAACCCTGAAAACATTTCACTCCTATGAAAAAAAGCAACCCAGTCCGCCAAATTACGTCGTTTCCCTGTAGGGAGCGTCCGCAAATTATATTGTTCCCATTTCGAATTCCTCTTCCCCACCCCTTATCCCCACGTGACGTCATTCGTCGCAAAACTAGTTTAAAACCCAGTTTAAAACCGAATTTAAAACGCTTAAAATTTGCATACAAGACGGTAAATATTAAAGCAATTCCTATGTACAGGAATGTGCAATGCGCATAAAGTAAATTTATTTCCTGCCTTTTCTGCCTCGCCCTGTATTTTAGCCTCTAAAATGCGACTTTGAAATCAGGAGATAAAAGCATAAATAAATATGTAAATCGCCAAGTTTCCTCCAAAGGAAATTCAGGAAATTCGCATTGCAAAGCGTTTCTTATCTTTTAAAAAACTACTCCTTATAAAGGCAACACAGTTGCACTTTCTTTGCAGGAACAAAGGTGTACTTTATTACTTTCTTACGCAAAACATGAGAAATATGGTTCCCAGAAACCGACTTTTCATAACTTTTCTCACAGATTTTGACGACTGCTGGCTGTTACAATGAGCAGAAACATTTTCCTTGGCTAATCCATTTTGATGACTGCGGATTCTGTAGTTTTTTCACCCGAGCACCGATGCCAAAACAAAATAGAAAAATACTGGAAGGGTTCACTCTATTTAATGGGGAGTAACGGAGTTTATCGACTTAAATACTAAATTATCCCTAAGTTTGAAGCGAAAAGTTTTTGAAAGTTGGGGAGTGGGTGGGACAGAGTCGTATAAATGATTTTCTTTTTGGGGATAAGTGCGCGTGGCTCGATTAAAACTATTAAAACGTCGAAAGTTGGTGGCCACGCCCCTTCCGTCTCAAAATCTCGCATAAAGAAAAAGTCGTGCGCCCCCGATTTCCTACTTTTCCGTCCACACACATCATACACAAAACAGCACAGGGCCAACCGAACATTAGAATCGAATCCAGGTCGACTCATTTTGCACTTCGTAAACAGGTAAAAACGAACGAACGAGAAACCGACCGACGCCATTTGTTATTGGACCGACGACGACAGCGCCGCCAGCGGCGGCACGGCCAAACTCCGACGACCGACTTGTTTATCCGACGATCAAAAATTCAAATTCGCCACACGCAGTTACACAAACAAACCGCGTCTTATTAAAACAATAGACAATTTGCGAAGTTCGCAAGAAGAGACACCTGGCGGAGAGAATTACAAGCTGTCATGGATGGAAAATGAACAACACCCATTGTAGTCTGCTAGGCCGCCATGCTTGTATAAATTACTCGGCAGATTGCTCTAGAAACTAGGCTATATACCCGCTATGCCCAAAAACGACAAATATATCAACAACTGATTCACATCAGGCTCATATTTCAGTTAGTTTTGTATAGCATTATGGAACGCATCGACCGCCATCTTTAAACCACAATGTCTAGTAGGCCTAAGCTGCCTCACTTTGCAAAAGATACTCTGTTCACCATTTCAAAAGATAAAGCTAATCAATCTATTCTAATTTCAGCAAAAAACAGTTGGCCGACAGATGAATGCTAACTCATATCCGAGACTGTGCAAGTGTTTCAAATGGAAGCCGCGGCGTTTAATTGATCCAAGAACTGCCGGAAAGAAAGTCATTTTCAATCAAATGACTTTTCAGGGTGTCTAATAAACTTTCATTTCAAAATCCCAGGTATATATTTCTAGTATTTTCAATTATTTATACCTTTCCCAGGGCACAAAATACATGAAGTGAAATGAACCATCGAATTTCAAAAGTTTCATTCTTAATTTGCATTTTGTTCCAAGCAAATTAGAATAGGAACACAGAAATCAATAAACAAAGTTATGTAAAGTGTCAAAAATGGTATGTACAATTTCCAGTATTAGGAAAAGATTCCAGTATATTTACAGGATTTCAAGAGCAACAAAAAAATCCAGGATTTCCAGCTTCAGTAGACACCCTGTTTTTGCATACCTTACCTTGGCCATGTAATTTGGACTTTCCTGAAGTAAAAGTTCAAGCATTCTCGGAAAACGATTGAACTAACATTTTAAGAAAATCACATGTTATTACTCGTGCAAAATCAAAATTAATGTCTAATGCAGTCTTGCATTAGTTTTCTAAGGAATGTAGCCGATTTTTGTATAACTATTTCATATAGTTTTTCTAGGCTGCTCTTCCACTGCAGGACATTTGACCAGTTGACCCATCAGGTGGCACGACGTCCGACGAGACGAGGAAGCGATGTACCGAACTTTACAAAAAAACCCGGGTTTAAATTCGATTGATGATCGCTCCGTTTGCTCGGGTTTGCTCAATGCCACAAAAAAAAAGAGTAAAATGTCGGCCTGCGTGGGAGGATAGATTGTAGGGAGGTGAAAGGGGTGGGAGTCGGTTGTTGGTTCCACTTTTTCCATCGTTATTTTCGAGTTTGCAGAAGCGAAAGTTGTCGGAGTGCGGAATGCCGTCGTTGTCGTCGTGCCATTCCAAGAATGTCGGTCGATAATCCCCCCTCCCCCTTTTTTTCTCCCCCTCCCTCCATCAGCATCCACTATCCTCCTGAAATTCTTGACCTCGATGGCCTCTCTTCTCTCCTAGCGCCGATGAAAAAGTGTTCAACGTTCACCGGAGAGAGAGAGATCACGAGGTTGGCTGGACCAAAGCCAAACTTTCACCCCCCAAGACCCATAAAAGCACACACCCCCTTTTTACCCCACTCCCCAGCCCAGGGATTACCTCTTACACCTCCACCCCAAAAACAACAACAATGACGCCAGGAAACGGTATTGGTAACATGCACCCTACCATTTCCTCTATCCGTGGATACTTAGCATAAAAAAATCATGAACCGGTTCGGAACATTAAAATTACTCTCCATTCAGTCACGACTATACCTCAAATACAATGAAAAGGGGTTTAAGTACACATGTTCACCTCATTGGTTATCGAAAATCATTTCAGTCCCTCATAACGATAAGAAATGGTCACTCTTCATCCAATTATCCACTCATTTTTGGTGAAAACCTGATTCACGTTCATAGACATCTTCAATGACATGAGCGCAATCAGCGCCGCCTGGCGTGAAACTCGTCATTCTAGTACTTTCCAGCATCAAGCATCCTCACTGTCCACCCATCAAATAGCGCAATTAACTGGAACAATACGGCCACTGTTTTAGGTGCATTTTCAAATGTACTCACGTTTCCAAAGAAGGCGTTTCCCTTTTACTCATTCGACAGAACAGACCACAATAAGTTCAAATGCTGCGATTAAAATTGAAACACTGACTTTTCACTAAATTCCTTAGCAAAGCCAAACAAGTATGGAATTCCCCTACGCTTCCAGTTTTTCCCAAGGTTTTTCCAGGTGATCGACATCCCCGTTTTTAAAAACCGTATACTCTGCTTTATACACAGTTGTATATTCAACGCCCAGAAATAAGAAAAGAAAAATACTAAACATTGTGCCCATTTTGTTCCGGTTTGGGATAATTCTATTGGGTAATGCGAACATGTTGAGACCACGCCTAAATACCTTTTAGTATAACACCTTGGTATATGAAACACAGGGTGTTACTTCTGGATCAGCATGTCTTATTCCAGTTTCCTTGCACTGAATTCTCAAATGTGAAAACAACAGTTTCTTTAATCTGATACCACATCAGAGTTGGGGCTTTGGGAGCTTTTGGCCGCCATTGCAACAGTCAGAATAATAGCCATTGAGAGTACAAATCGAAATTGTATTCACCAATTCAAATCAAAAACTACATAACTTTAATTATATGCATACAGTTGTTTCAATGTAAGTTGTCAATCATATAAAGCTGCTTTTAAATGGCACCACCTGGTGTCACCACATTACAACTTCCATTCAATGTCCTACAAATCCTTTAATGAGTGCCCAATACGTTTCCAATTTCTGCCAAATTTCTGCATCAAATTTCCTGGTTCCTCCACCTCATCTCCACAAATTTTCACCTCGTCGTCAAATCCGCCTTCATTAGGGGGGGGGGGGCCGTCCATTAATCACGTGTACGACAAAACCCTTTTGTTTCTTATCCTTGTTTTCCACCATAGATAATAACATAATAAATAAGCCACTGTTTGGCTTGAACTGGGTTGTTTAATGGTGTTGAAACTTTACTTTGGTTATATAATTGAACAGTTAGCGGAAGACAACTTAGTGCTACTACTACACAACAACAACGAACTTTGACCTTTGTTTTTAGTAAAGTTTTTAGGAGATTCCTATCTTACGAACAGACCACGGTACCTCACTGAGTATATGTACCTTTAACTTGACGGAAGTACACAAACCTTATCTGGAAGATGTACACTTGCAAAGATAAGAAACTGAGAGTCACGACCACTTTTCTAAGAGGGGAGGGCTCTTTCAAAAGGATTACAAGATTACGAGCAAAAGGGGTGTGATCATCCCACGTTTTCATCTCCCCCATCTTGAGACCTACCCCCAAAAAATGTCATCACCGAAATCGTTTTTATATCAAAATCTCTTACCGGTAAATATGCGATAAATCCCGTCCAAGTATTAGGCCTAATAACAAGGGAGATGCGTCGCATGTCGTTGTCGGAACGCGAATAAACTCCTCCGTCTGTCGACGTTCCAGTGACGTGGACAGACGGGAATGGGGGCGCGCCCTCTGGCGGACACCGCAAACACTACACGCTAGCGCTTGAGCGAAACTTGTGGACCCGCCCCTCGGAATTCCCGTCCTAGTCCTAGTCCCCCCCACCCTTTTTTTAAAAACTTTAAAAACCCGCTTTTGTCGCCGCCTACCGGCAACTTTCGTCTCGCGGACACACACCGGAAACGGGATTAACAACCCCTTTCCATAATTATGTGCGAAGAAACGAACGAAGAAAGAGTACAAAAAAGAAGAGGAAACAAACAACAACATGCACATGACCTTCGTCAGACCATTTTCAAACAGTAAAATTATAAAATAGGAACGATCGCCCCCGCTAAATGTGCTCTTAAAAACTCGAGAAAAATTTATGAAAACAAGAAAACGTGTCTCGTTCTATTTTTTCCGCAATCTCTTTCTAAAAAGTAAAACAAAAAACCGGGGCGTTTAACCCATTTTCACTATAGTATTCAGTTCCTTTTGAAGATTGTTAGGTTAGGCTCGCAAAACGCCATTTCAAAAAACACATTGTACTAGTATAAACACTCTAGAAAACGTAACAATCATCATAAATTAAATCATCTCCAACATATGTTGCTCCCAAGGTATCATTTCAGCCATCCAAACCATTTTGCGAACGTTTAATTTATAAAAAAGTACGCGGTATCATCTTGTTCATGGTCAACGTTCAAAATGAAAAACGCACGAACATGGCCGCCGGCGCATTCGATTCCGCGCGAAACGGATTTCGGTATCCTTGTAAACGCGCAAAAATAGAATGAATGGTCATCTAATCCGGATTCGATGACCGCTTCCCCCACCCATTCATTACCTACAGTACTATTTCCGTAATCGCCACTGAAACCTGCGACTTATTTATAGTTTCGATATGAAACGCGCCGTGACTCGCCATTCCGAAACCGAATCACGACCTAATAATAATACACGAAAACGTTCTACGATCAAGATGGCCGCAGCGATCGTAATTAACGTGCGCAGATGGCGCTTCCGTCGTCAACACACCCATTAACTAATGAGCGTTTGTTTTCTCGTAGTTCGCCAGAGACAAGTGGATTGTTATTACCTATAGTAATAATAATAAGTCACGAACGTCTTTTTTTTTTCTTTACGTATCATCCAGCAAGCTTCATGACGGCGTTAACGATCGCCCGGATGCCTGAAGAGGCCACCAGAGGGCACTTTTCTCAACCAGATCCGGGAGGAAGGAACACTTGGTTAATGGATAATCCCTCTTGAGGAAATTGGGGCCATCACTTACATCACTTACGGAGCAAAAAGGATATGCTAGGCAGATGGCCCTAAAAGCTACATAAAAGGGTTGAAATCTGATTCATAAATGAGTTCTTTAGAGAGAAGAAGGGTGAGGAAGGAGGCCCTTGACCGAGTTGTTTAGGGGTGGTTACGAAATGGCTGACTTGTCAGATTTCCACTATACAACATATGCACTAACACGTGCTGCTTTTCATGGTCGGAATTAATGAAAACACCCCGTGCTAAATTTCATTTCGCCAAATGACGAAATCTGTTTTTCAGAATATTGGCATACTACGTGGAAAACGCCCTTTCCTTTCAAAAACCTTTCCCCACTCGTTGCTCGTCCACGTACATCCGCCATTTTTCACACATAAAACTCATTTAGATTTTATCTTTTTTTCCCTAGGAGACTCGTTGCAATCGGGAGCGAGTTCATGGACATTCCAATCTGCCCGCCATCTTGACGCGCGCGCAACATCGCGCAGTTTCACACAAGCGCGCAAAAACCCGCGCAGACAGTTTCACAAATCGCGCGCTTGTCATGCATCAAAATCCGATATAATACGCAATTTCACATACTGCATGCCCTTCATTTTCACTTCCGGATAATCGAAATCAATTCACAAGGTCATTTTGACACTACATACATATAATAATTATAACAATTAATATTACTTCTCCTGGGATTTAAATCAGGCAAATTAACAAAAATCGTTCAGTTAATTTAAATCGCATAAATATAAATGACGCAAAAAACAGAGCGTAGAATTAGTTCATATAGCTGTAATAACTTTGTCCCTGAACAAGCGTGCCCTCCACGCCACGCCCCTACGTTATTGCCCCGCCTTATTACAGCTTTTTCGCAAAGTGTACCGGATCTAATTTCATTGATTAGATTGCAACTTGATTGCAAAAAAAGAGAAAATTTCTTAATTCTGGTATAACCAAAGCTCTCAATCCACAAAAAAACAATCTTGTGCATTTACATGGGGATTGTGAAATCGCTGCAAATAAAGCTGGAAATGAGATAATAAATATCGCAAATAATTAATTTTTCACATCATTAATTTTCGTTATCTGCACATTTTGACATGTATAGCACTTAGATTGTTGCGTCATCTCATAAAACAAACCCTTCTGTGCGGTTCAATTTTGCAACAAAAAAAAGTCGAGTGATGAATTACATAGAGAGCCCTGATATCATGTCAGTGATTTACAAATCACACTCCATATATGTTTTACACAAAGTCATGTGGAAAATTCCAGCGACAACTCAGATCGAAAACTATACCAAAAATGAAGGTAGCGGTAGCGGTTAGTCTGCAACCGCAACCAATGCGTGCCGTTTTCGAGCTACAAGCACGCGCCATACTTCTCAATCAAAAACAACAACACCTGGGAATGTCGATAAAAATGCGAGTCTAGAGAGGGAAAAAAATACCATTCCCAAGATCCGGTCGCATTCCCAACAGACGCCGTAATAACAGATAGGAAACGGAAACGAGCAGTGGCGCCACCTGTCCTCGGACCTCGCGCATTCTTAGGGCCCTTCTCCTCCCCCCCTCTCAGTGAACAAATAATGATTATTCACCCTCATGTAACCCTCCCCCTCGGTCCGGTAGCGATCAATGATGGACAACCTTGTCAAGGACGCGCGTGTCTTCTCATTTTGCACTCAAATCATCACTTGGCAGTAGGCCGCGGTTTTCTGTATATTTCATTGCACTTTATTATTACACCAACCCGTCCTCCCCTATTTTTCCGCAACGGTGAGCACTTCCCACTGAGAGGTAACCCTCGCGAGCAACGGGCGGATCGGTCCCACTCTAAAAACATAGGGGAGGTGGGAGGTTTCCAACTCCATTTCAGCCTTGATCCAATGATCTCATCCTGTCTCATCTCACCAAGATCTCACCCAAAAGAATTTGGTTCGTAACCTCCTTGGTTCGTAAACGGTGATCAGCCAATGAACGTACATGACGTCACTCGCTACCAACGTAACGCAACTTCCATCAAATTACGTGATTAATGAATGTATTCGACGCCGAGAACATGGGTATCATCTGAACAAGTTTATTTCGGGATCAATGTGGTTGGTAACGAGAAGATTGCAAATAAAAACCATGCACTTGGTGTTGGAGTTACTTAAGAAAGTGTGTCTGTCGGTGGCCAATGTGAAATGTGAAACGCGCAAGTGCATTCCAAGCAGATGAAAGCAATGCCGACAGAGCACTTCAATTTCCCTCCTTTGCTTTGCGTGTGGGAACTCGCCACCGACCTTGGGGGGCCAACTCGCACCCAACCCTCCCTCCCCCTCTTTCAGTCCAAACTTAACCCCCTGGACAATGGCATTCTGGTGCGACAAAGAACCAAAGAAGCAGAGAACGTGGGTCAGGGACGATTTGCTCGCTTACCAAGGACGTTCCATTGCTGCATTCCTATCGGTACGTATCGGTTCGGTAGCGGTGCCCGTAACGTCGCATCGCTATTAAACGGGACAAGGTCCATTTCCGGAAGGGGGGAAGGAGGAGGGAGGGAGGAGGGTTGGTGATGCTCGCAACGGAGCTGGAAACATATCAAACCATTTCCCACTTTAAAAAAACACAGGAAACTATTTTTTGTCAAAAGTTCACACGTGTGATGATGTGTTTCAAGAATACCAAAAAAGAAAAGGAACTAAGTCAAAAATACAGACTGTTTTAAAGTGTACGGCGAGACAACATTCTTGCAGAAACCACTTTTTAGAGCGCCGTCTGGCGGTCCCGGTACCAAGTTCTTATTGTGTGCACTTTTCATCACAAAGAATATTGATTGCATGCTGCGTATTTTTTGTTTGCCCCCTTTTTTAAAATTGTAATTTGGTTTTGAGGAGCCGGCTCGTACCGATATGGACCACAAAAACAAATTTGACCTTTCTCAAAGTATTTTTTTTGTTCATATCGGGCAAAACTTGTACAGTTCGAGTGGCGTTTTTAAAAGCAGATGGCGCTGCTGCGTAGCCAACGGGCGAAGGGATCGTCCCAAAATTATCTTCACATTCCAGCCACATTTCTAACAGTAAACCTCGGGAACATCCTTACTAGATGTCCTGCATTATCATATATTTCATATGTGAGGTTTGAAAGTGAGCAACTTATTCAAACACGTCATTTCCTCATTCCCCCACCTCATTCATAAGATTTTGACTCTTCAGGACATGACGTCATACACGGATGACCCGTCCGATCACTTTTTATTATTTACCTCATGATTTGTAATGTCTAAATGTATCAAAACAAAACAATAATAACTACTCATCAAGGAGGTACAGTCATGAATTGCGGCGATACCAACGAGCGACAGGTGCGCCATCTGTCATCCAAAATGGGAAAAACACCAATGTCCCTATTTGTCTCCGGGCACATTCCTCATTTGCAGCCAATAATTATCACATGCACACCTGTCTAAACTATACAGACACCAACAATTCCTCAACCATTGTGCAGCCCAATAAACAAGTTTTTGTCGCTTATACAAAAACCGGATATTGACAATCAAATATATTGCATTTTTTAACAAACTAAAATTAAATGTAACGAATATGGAAAATAGGAGCAAGTAACTTACTCGAGTGCTGGAGGAGAGAAGTGTCCAGAAGAGGATGAGGAGCGCAGATGATGGCGGCCATGATGGTCGAAAGCTCGAGGTTGAGGACTGACCACGGCGCTTCGGTCGCTGGACGCCTGGTCACTCCAGCAATCGACATTGGCGTAGTCGGACTCCGAATAGGGACTTGTCTCGTAGCCGGAGTCCTTGGTCAGTTTCCTGAGGGAACGTCTCTCTCGGTCCTTTTCCATGCCAGGTGGTCGCACCCTCGATGACCCACCACCACCTTGACCACCGACGTTCTCGTAGATGCCTTCGCATGCCACAGTCCCAGACCCGGTCCTTTGATGGTGCCTCTGGGACCCTGCACTTGACCTTCTTCGTGCAACAGACTGCTGCTGTGGCTGCTGACCTTCCCTGTCATGGCTGGCAGTACTGGTGGCCCTGCACAAACAAAACCCATATCTCTTTAAAACACTCCCATGTGCACCAAAACATTCTGCAATTATAATTTTACCCTAAATTGGAACACTCGTAAATATGCATCAAGGTAATCTACAAACAAGAGTGTCTTGCTATTACTCAATTTGCATGGAAAGCACCTGTTGAAAACAGTGTAGTGACAACGTGGGGACAAATGCAAATCATTTGTTTTGATTACTCCTCAATCTGTTCCTTCAAAACTGGCGAAGATAAATTTGGAATGACCTTGACAGAATGTTCCAAGGTCAAAAATATCGTCACCAATGGATGTCCCCCCATGATATTACAGATGGAAACAGCATTACATTTACAAATATTCACTTCAATTTCAAGTTATTAACAAAAAGACCAGACTTTTCGGACACCCTGTATAAAACCCAACGGAGAACAGGTTTACGCAGCGTAACGCTAGATGGCGCCACGTCTCCGCACGCTCCGTCAACGCCGTAAACGCAGATGCGACACATTCGTAACGTTGACGTCATCACCCTTATGTATATTGTTAGGGGGGGTTATAGAAAAACAAGATCATTAACTACGACACGGCGGCATAAAAGAGAAAGAGAAACAAAATGGCAGGTGTGGAATGGAGAGGACTGGACTCGCCTGCATCGAAACAGTGCAGTAAATCCGAGAGGAATGCAACAGTTACGTATAGACGCCATAAAAACGTCTTTTTGCCTAAATCCCAGGGAAAAAGAGAGGACAAAAGAAAGAAAAAAATGCCATTTGCGACCGTTACGTGGTCGGTAAATAACACTCTGAAAGCAGAAAGCAAAAGTTCTTCTCAGCAAATAAATTACTTTTCAATCCCCCCTTTTTACAAATATTTAGCCAGACTTTGCAATGGCTCCGTAAAGCCCGGATGAAACACCTTTGTGTTACTCCTATTGTACTGTAACACTAAACCATGAACCCAACCCTAAACTTCCATTCCATACTATTCTACTATAATAAAACGTCAATCTTCTATTTTGCTTCTATTATAAAATAAACAAGATGGCGGTGAAATTCTGGGAAATGCAGAAGCATTTTGAAAATGCGTAAGTAGGGGTATAAAAAAATGTCACATCCGGAGTGGGAGTTGGAGGCGAGAGTAATAAAAAAAACTTTAAAGTGGGTACACAACATTCTGTCACCGATATAACGAAAAGAGTGGAAAAAATCGACCGGATTTTCCAATGTAAACTGCAAGCATTGTGGGAAAGATGGCCGGTTGTGGGAGTGGGTGCGGTATCGGGTATGGCGAACCAAGCGTCTCAAAAATGCTCGTTTTCACGGTCACCGACTCTTCTCTTCTTCCTCCAGCAGCTCTCTCCAGTACCTCAATTAAGGCACGACCGACCATGGCCAAGAAAAAAAGTGCCCAAGACGCGCGCATTAAAAAATCCCAAAATATCCACAATAACCGGCAAAGGTGGCGCGACAAAAAAGTGACGCGCATTTGAAATCGCATTTCACGGCGGCCAATCAGCATCTTTCGCACGTCCGCCACTCAAATAATCGCTAACGACATTCGCTCGTTGCTTGCTTTTACCCTTTTGCCATACCGTCAAACCCAAACGATAGTCATCGCCGCCCCTTTTCATTAGCATAAATTACCGAATAGCTTTTACGAGCTGCGCAACCAATCCGCCAGAGGGCGCTCCGGTTTGCCAGTCAACTGCAGTCAACCACAATGGCGTACTTTTCTACTTGCTTTCATTTCAAACATTTTTCTAACTTTACTAAACCATTGTCTAAACAGAGAACTGGCGTGTTTGCTAAACTTCCCATTCCCAAAACCAGGTGGCGCTCGAAGAAACGCTGCTGTTTCCACGCCGCGCCATCTGGTGTCGAAAGCCAGAAACGTCTCCCATTATGCTTCTCAGATTATATTTAGCAACAAAATACATTTCATGCACCTACTTGTCATTTATCACATTGGAAACCGTATCAAAGTTTCTTTTTATTGTATACCAGGCCCCTCCCCTTCATCGTTCGCTCCGCCTTTATGTATTACGCACGTCCACGCTTATCCTGAGACAAACTTTGCACAACAGTACGACCACCTCTTAACAAACAAAAAAAATCCAGATTGAAGTTCTGCACTTGCTCTGCAACACCAAAGTTTGGATGTTGTGGGTGTGACTTTGTTGCAGTCAACTTATTAGACAGGTTTCTATTTTGCCACATCATTCTCTCTACACTTTCGTACACACAAACCTGCAAAACCACTTTTCCCCCAACAAATAAACTATATACACGCAAACTACGAATATTATTCACTTCATACGGCCAATCGTTATCGAAAAAGAAGAAAAAAAAAATCAACCCTTTAGGAAAAACATTAAAACGGCAACGAAAATGGGAGAGTTGATTTAAAGTTTAAATGGATGCGCGTGGGCGGAGCTAAGACGGGGTTGGCTACCTCATCATCGTGCAGAACGACGTTGAACGCGCGCAACTTCCTCCAGTTATTATTAGTTCGGATAAACGAGGTTTTACACGATGCGAACAATAGCGGAAAAAGATGTCGATTCGTAAATCGGCCCCGTTGCGTTCGAATCGCGGAGGAAAAATATATTTGAAAACGGGGGTGGCTATTGTTCAAGGAGAAGAACTGACCTGCGCAAAACGGGGGCAGCACCGTTGCCAACGCAACCGCTCTCTCGAACGCCGATCATCACCTTATCCGATCGAATGTCGGTTGAAAATTTCACGGGTGCGGCGTTAAATTCCCGCTGCCAACTGCGTTCACCGCGGCGCTCACCAACATGGCCACTCGCTCACTTCACTTCACTCGCTGCCAATGCAATGGCAACAACAAAGAAAACGCACCTCCTTTCTTTTCTACTTCTACACAAGCAACATCCACCACCTATATAACGTAACTTTCCTTTTTGCAAATCCCTCCACTCCCCTCCCACTCCAACCTGCCTAGCCTCGCATCCACATCCCCTCCACTCACTTATTACCCTCACCTGTCAAACCAAAAACCACCTCACCGCCAACCGGCGCATCATTCGATCGGCGAACGCCAGGTGGCGCAGGTCGTAAATAAACGCCCTTTACGCAAAATCCGATTCGTAATAACGTGGTCGCGTCTATAGGGGCCGTCCGTAAACTATGTTCGTATTATTATTATTGACGTATTGGAATATGTTCCGACAAATGGCAAACCTTGGCTCAAAAGAAAAAAATTGAAATGAAATGCAATAATTCAAAATATGACATGTTTGTGTTAACGATTTCTTTTGCCATAATCATTGCACTGATACAACATAAAAACTACAGACATCTTGTTACATGTAAAGTTGATTTATTGAAAGCAAAATTCAGTTAGGTAGTACGCCAACATTTTTATAAGATTGGTATGTGGTTCAGTTCATGTATATCTAGCTATTTAAAAAACCAATTCATATTTAAATTCATCAATTGATTCAATATGGCGGACCGATTTGAAATTCATTGCTAACAATAAGATAGGCCTACTTTCGCAAATTTTGCTCATATTTAGAAATGTGGAAATATAAAAATATTACCAAAGTAATAAAAATAATTTGAACCAAGTTTTGTTGAAAAATGGGTTGTCCAATTTGTAACGATACAATTTGGACGTTAAACATAAATAATGAACTACCCCTATATGCAGACGCACCTTTCGCCGGAGGAAGAGTGATTCTGATTGGTTCTTTAGCCAAGTTTATCCCATTGCAACCAGGTGGCGTATATGTATATGAGGAATTAAGAACTGGAATAATATGCACAACTAATTATGTAAAAATATATCCCCCACCTACGGGCGAACTGACCAACCAAACCTTGGAATTTTAAATTTCCCTGTGATTTTTAATGTTCCTGGCAACACTTATTCCGTTCTAGACGATTGGAAAAAATACATATACTACCAAGGACGGTAAAACACGAATTCTCCCGTTTTAAAAATTCGACCCAGGGGTTTTTTTGCAAGTTGACCTTGACAAAAACAAAACAACTTCATCAACCTGAACCCCTTTTCCAACAAAAAACCAAAGCCCAAACGTTACCTGCAACTGGGAACAATTAGATGGACTGAGGAAGAGTTTTTCTTGAGAAGGTTTCAACGGATGCTTCAACGTGAAAAGAAGCCATTGTTTGCCATCGATCTCATCCGCAGATCGGATTTTAGTTTGGCAGAAAAGGGTTTAAAAAAACCTCTCATTTTCTTCAAACCTCGTAAAAGGAATTGAATGGGGAAGGGAAAAATAGAACCGAGTGTTGGCAGGTGTAACTATTTTTACAGAAGAATGATTCATGTCCGATTTATGCTGACTAATGTCCTTCGTATACACGAACGGAGAAAAGCTTCTTTGCAGAGATCGGATCGTTGATTTTTCACGATAATTCCGAACATTTTTCGCTCCCCAACAGTCACCATAAACGTTCAAGGTTGTGTTGAACAGATTCGAAATAAAACGGACGTTTAAAATTGGGTCGCGGCGATAGACAGAAAAGAACCGCACCCAGCCCAATGTTCGGTCGCCGCCGCCGCCGCCATATTGTCGTTCCATTTTCCGCCGCCATCTTGCTTCACCCGTAAATCACGGCCATGTTTTTTCGCTGCCGCCCTCGCAACTCCTATATCTCGATCGCCTTGCACCAATCAACGACCGAAATCTATACCCCTCCACACCTCGTCAAATAACGGTGTTCATTGTAACAACCGCGTTCAGAAAATCAGCAAAGTTACGATAATTTTGAGACCAACGAAGGAATATCAAGATGGTGACGCCCATTTGTGCATAAAGCCTACCAATATCCACTACCAATCGATCTATATTCCAAGAAGACCAGTTCATTGCACGCGCCAACTAGTTTTTTCATGATATAATTAATGTGGTTAATTATTGGCAATGTTAGGTTGAAAATCGGTCATTTGGTTGTGCTGCCACGCAACTTGGTCGCAAATATTTTTCTACAACCGTATCACCGATCCTCCCTTTAATTTAGGTTATGTTATAAATAGTTTAGGCTATGAAATGTTAAAGGTGAACTGACAAGGTTTTGTAACATACCTTGGAAAGTGTGTAATTCTATAGAATTGATGCCAATAAAACGA
>JAQFZQ010000388.1:0-35154 GCA_034696005.1 Glomeris marginata | reverse complement strand
ATAGTTAACATCTTATCAAAAGCGTTTTTCATAATTTTTACTCCAAACAAGGGGTTTTTGATGTTCATACTTTTTCAAACGCTTATAAGTCTCCTAACTATGTAAAAAATAAGATTTTGAATTACAAAATTATGTTTAAACCCTTTAAAACCCCCATTTCAGCATAGTTAACATCTTATCAAAAGCGTTTTTCATAATTTTTACTCCAAACAAGGGGTTTTTGATGTTCATACTTTTTCATACACTTCAAAGTCTTATAACTATGTATTAAAAATGAATTTGAAATGATGAAAAACCTCGTTGTACGTTGCAGATTGGTTAACAAAAAATCTAAGGGGTTTTTTCATAAGTTTTCAACTTGAAAAGCGGGGTTTATCATGTTCATGCTTTTCCATATACTTCAGTCTTCTAATAATGTTAATGCAAACGATTTTTAAATACAAACGATGGTTTAAGCCCCTTTAAACTCACGAATTAGTGAAATTAACATCCTCTCAACGGGGTTTTTCGTCATCTTTCACCTAACACTAGGGGTTTTTCATGAATGCACGTATTAAAACGCTTCAAAGTCTCCTAAAAATGTAAGAAATATGATTTTTGAAATACAAACGAAGGTCTAAACCCCTCTTTGAGCGAAAATAACTCATTTTGCATTGGGTTTTTGATCACTTTTCTGCTTGTAACACTATGAAAACACTGAAACTTCTAAAATATGTTAAAATATATTTATTTTAAGTTTGAATGATACTGAAAAACCCCTCAAAAACCCAGTTTTTTCTCACTCACTACAATAATTAAGCTTTTCAATTTACTTTCCCACTACTGTAAACTTTCAAAATGCATCACCAAATTAGCTTTTACTTTTGGAAAAAAGAATAAAAGAAAATATTGTAGTTGTGTGGGGGTTTTTGATGAATAAAACCCGGGTTTTTAACAATTTGGCACTGCATGAGCCATTCAATTGAGCATTATTATTGATTGTTGGAGTATTGCTGCATTTGATTGTGGGTGACGTCACGTGATTGCGTAACAACAACACCAGGATTGCGCAATCGCTTTTCACTCCTATTCAATAGGCTTTTTCAATTAGGTTCGGAAAATTGTAAAATCCTGCATATGCAACCTTAATTCAATTGCATTGAGAAAATAAAGGAGAAATTTCCAAATCGTCAAAATCTCGAAACATTTTACACAAAAACACAATCAAATTTACAAAATCCTATTGCACTATTCATTTCTCATTTTTACAATTTCACAATATCGTTTTTCTCCAAATGTGTAATTGTATTTTTGAATAAATAAATCGAAATATATTATAATTAAAACAAAAATTGTAATTTTAAATTTACAATATTTACAATTTAAAATGTGAACAATTTTAAATAAATAGGCCTAATATTCTAGGTGTATCATATTTGCCATGTTGGCCCCATTTTCCACAACTTTGAATTAGTTCCGGTCTAGCCTACAACTTTGGACTTATTCCACGTGTAATTACTGCACGGGGTCACGTGACAATTCACTTTCCAGGCCAAATTACATCTCATCTTCCTCCCAATTTATTTAAATTATTCAAATTCTAACCAATGTATTTATTTCATTCATAAATTCTTATAATATATTCTACAAAAGGAGGTTTTCCACAAATATTAGGGTGAAAAGTGGTCAACAGTAAACATGCACAATACAGTTACTGGACATTGTGAGGGGGGAGGGTGAAGAAAAAAAAGGGGGGCAGGGGAGTGGTAATTAAGTGGGAAAAGGTGAGTTTTGTAAGTTTTGCAAGGTGCTAGAAAGACCGACAGGTGGCGTTTTCATATGAAAGGTCCTTTTTGGGGGGGTTAAGGGGGGTTAGATGACGTCGGGAACGTCGGGGATACTCGTTCCCACGACTGCCGTTGGGCGTGGCCTAAGTGTGGGAGGCGTGGCCAGACCAAACTCAGACTCTCCTTTTACAGGCTTTTAAAAGTTCACCTGCATCTTTCTTCCCTGTTCCCCTAAACATAAATACAGAGTCACGTGACTCAAACTCTAATAAGGACCTAAGGGTCCAATCTGTTGTGCCCCTATTCCTCATTATTTCCCCGCAAAACAGCGAAGAAAACAGCAAAACCAGCGGTTTTTATGAAATTCGTGTTTTTCCATACAAGGACCTTATCGCGACGAAACTTGGCGGTCCGCGGTGGAATTTATATCTTAAGAACCACTGCATGTATCCTTACGAAATTTTGTCCTCACACTTATCTAATAGTCTATTACAAGTATAAAAAATCCCGTAGTTCTATTCTTAACAGGTTTTTAGTTACGGTCAACTAAGCGAAAACTGCATTTGCGCGCGGGGGAATTTCGTTCCGCATGCTAAAACCCATATTTGGAGATTAACATTTAATCATAAAGTCGTAATTAATGATTAGCAGTAGTTGAAAAGCTTTAAATAGGTTTAATTAGCAAAGTTCCAATAGATATTAGCAGCCAAGTACGCGTTAGTCGAGGCATCTTATCGCGAAGAAATGGGATGGGCCGCGGTGGAATTTTTATCTTAAGAACTACTGCATGTATCCTTACGAAACTTTGCGACCACAACCCTCTAATAGTCTAGTTTAAGTGTAAAAAGTTTCGTTGGGAAATTAGTAATAGTTCATTTGTTACAGGTAACTATGCGAAAACTAACTTTCGCGCCGGGACAAAATGCCGTTTCGCGCTCTCCGATTGAAAAACCGTAATGTAACTTTGAAACATTTCCAAAGTAGATGTGAAATGTAACGTTTGGGATGTGTATGATAGAGTTTCATTCATAAAATCAAAGTGTTTCATTTTTTTAACGGCTATTAGAAAAAGTTGCGAAGTAACTAACCGGTACGAAATATACTAAAGTAGGCGTGATTTGTGACCATATTGTAATCGTTTCTTTGACCAAGGCTTTTGTCTTTGTGAATTGTGTCTTCATCAAACTGACAAAAGACAACGCCTCTTAAATTGCAGAAAAATCTATGCACAAGAATTGTTTAGGGGTATAGCAAGCCTTGGGGTAGGGATGTGGCGCCATCTCGTGGGGAAAACAAACACCAGGACATTTTAAATAGTTTTCAGATTATTACAGAATTTTAAATGTTATAATGCAATTATGAACATTATTATATTAATTTAGTTGAACTTGTCTATGGTAGAAACTTGTCTAAGGTGGACAAACACACAGAAACCTAACTTACTTCTAACCTGCACCAATAGATGGCGCTGCAGCTCCCTTTTTGTACCCCTTTTTGTTAAATTAACACATACAAAAACCATGTTTCCCTTTTAGAAATACAACTGAGATATAAAAAATAATAATATAAATGTATAATATTCTTACATCAGAAGTTTTTGAAGATTTCATTTCGGTGCAGTTGTTTTACGCGGTGAACAATGTAGAAACTTCCAGTAAAATGTAGAAATCCTGATAAAGACAATATGAAAACCGTTATAAAGACCATGTAATCATAATCATACTTATAAAATCATTAAATTATCACCTTAAACAATTTTTCATTGAACTATTTTGCATATTAAATAGGATAAAATTTTTAATTTGACAAAAACCTGTGATATTTGTAATCTAATCCCGAAATAAGATAATGTTACATCACTAAACTATTTATTTGTATTTATGAAATTATTAATTATCACTAAATTCAATTAAAACAAATTTATTGGGAAGCATTTACAAATAATACGGCTAAAATATAATTTATTTTTATCAAAAATTACAAAAAAACATAGTAAAACCTCATATTTTCATAACTACCCACTAATTTGTAATTAGATTAAGTGGTGATGCACTTATAATCTGATTTTAGAACGATTTTATCAAGATTTGATGAAGATTTGATATTGGGAAACATTAGGCCTAATTTTCGAGCATGGCGCGAAAAGCAATAAAAGTCATATAAAACGCGGTTTCCTCCAATTAATTGCACGAAACTGCTTACCGAATCTCATTCTGCATTCGCAGATGATGATTGAACAATTAAATGACATTTTGTCATCGAAAATCCAAACATTCTTGGAGAAATAACTCGCGGATGGAAGCGTTCGAAAATGGCGGCGTAGAACGAAAAGAAGAAATTGATTGCCCTTTGATTACGCAAGATTTCGGTATCGATATTGTACCGTAAAGAGAACTGCCGTACCGGTATGGTGCAAACTGTATCTAAAATCAATCACTCTACGGTGTCGCCACCCAACAAGATTAATCTTAACTAAACAGAATTACCGTAGGATTTTGCTTACAAGTTCACCTAACATGTTGTAAACGGCCAAAAGACATGATCACAGTCATTTTCAACCTTCCAAACGGTTAAAAAGTAGTGAAATAAAGCGATTATAATTAAAGCTTAACCATAAATCAAAGTATCCTGCTTAATAAGTCTACCTAAACCAAAATTTGTGTTGATTTACATAGAGAAATGAATAGTTTAATAACAATGACGCTAGATGGCGCCACTTCAGAGAGACCGTTTCTTCGCAGAAACCGTCGTTGATCTCTTCAGCAATGGCTTCGGGATTTTATAAATATTCCCAATTGATCAATAACACAACAAATTACGCCAAAAGGATGACTAGATTAAGAGCCCGGATATTCGTGGAAGTTTCTCGACCGACAAATCCCAAATCCATGAAGGTTTTCTCAATATTTTGTTGCAAATTTTTAAATTCGTTCGATAAGCCTAACGAAACAAAATCAATTTTTCGCTCAGGTTGTCCAGTTAATGAGTGAAAAATCCAACGACATGCGACCAGAATACGTCGATTATTATCCCCCACATACGGAAGTTACTCTTTTGATGAAAGCTTTGCGGCATCACGGTCTATTTAGGCAAGGAACAACTTACGCCCCTTTCCCATAAGTGTTGCGCTAAGAAAACCCAGGTTATGGTTTCATAAAGGGCGTAACTCGCTTGAAAATTCAATCAAACTTGAAATTAGATTTCTTTTAAATGATGGGATATATAAAGTATTTTAACTTTTCAAAGTGGACTTTGATATGTTGGAAACTTGTAATTTTACTTACATTTTGCAGGGATGAACACGAGGACTTCAGAGATGAAATGAAGAGGCTGCGAGAACTTCGAGGAAAAGGAGGAAAGAAGAAACCTGCACAGAAAGTTGTGGCAGTTACTAACTGATCAAATATTAAAGTTATTATTATAATGTACAATAAAGTATTTCAAGTACCTTTCAGGGAGATTTCAAGTTCATTTTCACCGATGGTTCACGTGTCGCGGTTACTGCAAAGCGACAAAAATCTCCCAAATTAATAAATGTAATAAAAATAGTATTAATAAATGTATTACAAGCAACTGTGATCTTTATTTGCAAACATATAAAACCAGTGTTCAAACCAAATTTTGTAAATCACATCAAATAATTCATAAAGTGTCGAAAAGGCAAGACGCGGGTCAGCGTGCGAAGAATATTTTTTGAATTTTATACAATAACAACTTGATATATTAAATTGCATAGAATTTGTAATTTAGCCATTTAACAACTGCATTTAAAATAAGAAATATCTCAAGTTTGCTCTTGAACGTCTTCATCGTCCGATGAAACCGTATCGTCTGTCTGAATTTTCTGTCGGTAAACCAACAACGTATAAATTCATGGTTCATACCAATCTGTGATTACCATTTTCCCTGAGTTTTCCAGAGTGATTAGACAAAATTTCCAGAGCATATTTATTATATGCAGGTTAAACTGGTTTTATCGGAACCATTTTTCTAAATAATTTTAATTTGAAACACATTCAAATTGTGTATTATATATTTATATCTTTAGTTTCATATTTTTGTATCTCTCTTTCAATGCCAAATGGCAAGAAATAAAATTAGTTATATATTTACATCAATTTCCTGAGTTATCAGGTGGACGGGAAAATTATTCCTTATTAATTAATTGTATGTTTAAATAAAAATGGGAATTTTGAAATTAAATTATGAGTCTTAGATAAAATACAAACAGCACAGTATTTTAAATTACCATTTTCAAGAAGTCCATCAACTTCAATGGATCTTGACCAGTTGCAAGGTGTAAGAAGTCGGTGGGCATCGCGTACCATCTGTAAGGGTTCGGTTGGATTCCGGTTGGCGTGCTGATGCACCAGAAATGTGGTTTCTAAAAATCAATCCATATTTTATATTTTCCAATTTAAAAGATAATTAAAATACATGTAAAAAAATGTAAGGGTATCTACTGCAATGAAAATAAATAAAATTCCAGGATTTCCAATCGGACCGTATTACACAATACATTCCATAACCTTCTTATGTCTTCAAAATATTAATACAGTGAAACCTATCTATGGTGGAAACTGTTTAGGATGGAAATATGTTTATTATAGTGGAAAACTTGACATTTTTTGGATCATTTTTAATGTTTTAATAACAAAAAAGTTCTAAAAAATGGTAAATAAAACCTTTAAAACTTGTAAATATTTTCTGGTCTATTGAAATTCCAGCATAGACAGGTTTCACTGTAGTTATTTGAATTTAGCACACATGTACATACAGTTTAACAAAATAAATTAAATATTGCTGTGAACAAATTGAAAATTTTGAATTTCATATTTTAACAAATTGTTGTTTTCCTTGACCAATTTCAAAATTCAATGACTTCTCTTCTAATTACAATTCCATGACCTTTCTTCCAGGAAATCCAGGTATTTCATTACAGTATACACCATGTTATAAGAGCATTTACACTTGAATGTGATGTGGACTGAAGCGTGTCGCTTGAAAGTTCATCCCAATCGAAAAGGAGCGCGTCGGTTGTTTTACCGAAAACATTGAAATCGACCAGTTTCACGTTATCCTTGCAGATTCTGTACATGTCCACTACAACTGTTGCCAAAATCACAGTGAATTAGTAACTGGAATGATGAAAGGGAAGTATATAAGAAGACACGCGTACAATCTTTGTCGGGAAATTTTCCTTTCACGCTTTCGTTGTAAAATGAAACAATGTCTCTTATGATATCAGATTCTTGGTGGATAATGAAGCTGTAGAAATTTGTTGTGTCCCTCTGACTGATCCCTAAAACACAAACAAACAACTTGGTAAACATTATATAACAGAGGGATTTTATAATCCGTATATACCGATGATGTTGTTGTTCTTCACGAAACATCTGAACTCCATTCCTGGGTTTATGTCAGTCCATTTTCTAAGAACCAGTTGATAAGAAACATCTTCTCTATCATCTTCATCTTCATCACAATCTTTAAATCTAAAATTGGAAATTGAAGTTTTATAATTTCTAAATTAAAAGTATACATTATTACAGAAAATATTAATCAAATATGTACATAATAAAAAGTTATAATTATAATAATATTCTGTAACTTTTCTATTACAATTTAGTAAGTATTGTCTACACAGAGTTATTATACCACTGGTCTCGAAAACCTGGGAAAAATCAGGGAATATGATGCAATTATTTAAAAAACCAAGTCAGGGTATTAATAAGACAAAAATAATTATTTCTCCATTTTAGATGAACATTGTTCGTACCAATATGTGATTACCATCTTCCCTGACTTTTCCAGGTTTTCCAGAGTGATTAAGCAAACTTTCCAGATCATATTATGTACAATATGCAGGTTAAACTAGTTTTATTGGAAACATTTTACTTATATTTTAATTTAAAACACATTCAAATTGCATATTATATATTAATATTAATTATTTAGTTATATCAAATTTATTTCCCTGACTTTTCCAGGTTTTAATGTACAATTTAGGAAAATTCCCTGAAATTCTCTTGAAATTTTAAGCTAAAAATCTAAATTCATTGAATTTTCTTTGGAATTTCAGTAAAAATATTATAAATTCAGAGTTTTTCCTTAATTATTAGCAAAAATATAAATTCCCAGAGTTTTCCAGGTTTCCCTGAGTGGCATAAACCTTGTGTTATATAGAGAAAATAATACAATTAATAATGAGTGAAATATTATTCTGATTAATAAAATTTTGTATTTTTCTTACTCATGTCAGTTAATTTTTTACAGGAATTAAAATTATATTATAAATGATATAAATTACCAGAATATTATGAAAAGCTACAATTATGTTGAATTAAATGTACAACAATTTAGAATGACAATAATAATGATGATAATGTGAAAAATGTTGATTTACGGTGATGTCAAATCATGAGTCGTGAAGTCCGAGCTTTTCAAAAGTAGATAAATATCTTCTGGTGTCCAACATTGTAATGAATGGTTAGCTGTAATCCATGCAGCATCCTGTTTTAAAACAAAAAACCCGTTTATATAGTACTACTATTATAATAATTTGAAATTTTAAAAATTTACTTTTGGAGAACTCCAATTTAATTTTGGAAACACACTGCCACCCAAATCTCCAATTGCTTCACGAATTTCCTTGTCCAAATCAGGGAAAAATGGTGCCTAAAAACAGTTAAATATCCCCCCAAAATAAGGATCAATTTGTACAATTTTAAACAACCAAACAATCATATATAATAATTAAATACCTGTGAAGTTGGACAATCCCAATCATCCCATTTAACCACCTGAAAATGTTAAATTTTACTATAAAAACCAACTAATACAAATAGAAATGAACCCAGAAGTGTGTAACACATTCATACTTCTTGATTGGTTGATCCACTTGAACTGTCACTTCCCTTTTCTTCACTGTTCCCTGAATCTACCCTGAAAATGGGAAATTCGTATTCTTGCGCAACAATATTGCACGCAATATAATGCTGCGCAACACCGCCGTAGGAAATACATGGCGGATGTTGCACAGCTATGCGACTCGTGCAATAAAGTTGCAAACCGCCATTATTACAATTTCTCCGTTATATAATAACAGAATATTATTACAAAATGTGTTTAATTACCCTTCTGGTAATACTACACCGTCCTGATGCAAGTAATCGATGAAATCCTGCGGAAGTGGGATGAATTTGCTTAAAAATGTGAATAATTCGGCGATTATAGTTCGATTCAACGTTAAAATTTCCGTTAAAAACGTTAAATTCCGGTTTAAAATGATAAAATAAGTTTATAATTACGTTGGGATTGTCACTTTCTTGAATTTGTTGTACCAAGACGGCAGAGAACAATTTAAAACGTGCGAACTTCTCATTTTTCACGAGAAAATGCGGCAGCGGAAACGATACAATACTAAAATACCGGTACACGATTCGATATCATTCTCTTGCAGTCGCTGCTGCCACCTGGTGGTTGGTGTAGATCAACTCGATCGAATTCCGGAATTCCATTAAATTTTCGCACTTCAGTGATTTCACTCTACACTTTTTTCGTTCCAAAGTAATTAAATACTCTTTTATTATGTAAAATAAGTAAATGATAGTAATTATTACCAATTAATTAAAAATCTGAAGATATCTTTTAAACAAAATTGACTTTTTGAATGGGTGAAACCACGCGATTTCATTGGTTCAATCAGCTTTCGTGCCTACGTGGGCAACCAATAGAATTTCGTCTCAAGAATTCGATGGATTTGACTATGGTTAAAAACAATAATTCAACTGAAATATCATATAGTATACTTTGCATGATAGAATTTGTTTTAAATGACATACGATACGTAATAATGCAAACTTCCACGCATTTAATTTGCATATTTGTATCAAATACAGCATAATTAGCATATACCCAGCACTTTTCCACGATATGTCTGACTTATGCCCCATAAAGGCTAATCTATATCTGACTATAAACTCAAAAACTGAAGTAAATTGACAAAATAGTACGTAAAATTCAGGATATAACCGAATAAAATCTAACCGTGCGAAATACCGAAGATGCAAGTTATAAAATAATCGACATTTCCTCAGACCTTCTATTATTTTCCCAAATTCTTAATTAAATCAATTATGCATAAAACAGTGTAAAAAATGTACAGAATAGGAATGTCACCGTAATACAGCGTTTAAAATATTTCACGGCGCAACGCGGCAACTTTTCTAATGGCTACATAAATTTCTCTTATTAAAATTGTCACTGGTTTATGCATAAAAATTACAAAGGTCACATCGTTATGCATTAATATAAAATAAATTACACTTTGGAAGAATTTCATTTGTAATTATTGTCTTTCCGCTGCGCTCGGTTCCGTTACGCGGTTGCGCGCGGATGCAAATTACAAATGCATGTTCGTTAATTTATTATAATTTATACATAAAATGGATTTGACCTTGCATTTATAATTATAATTACATTATCCAGTCGGAAATGTTAATTATTATCTGCGAAGAAAATACGGTTTAACGGCATTGCGATGTGAAAATATATATTACGTACATTGCAAATAATTGGTCCCTGTTTCACAGCAAAATTATGCATAAATTGCAACAAATGGAGGATAATGATTCATTATTAATGATTTCAGGGTGTCTACCATGATGAAAATATAAAATTCAATGCCTTTTCCAGGATTTCCATGACCATTTTCAAATTCAATGACTTTTCCAGGTTTTCCATGACTATTTTACACAACCCCACAACTTCAATTCTTCTTTTAAATCAAAATATTATCATCTGGAATAAAGTTGAACATAAAATAATTAAATAAATATCAAAATTCAATTCACTTTCCCGCATTACAAATACTAAATTTTCAAATTCCATTACTTTTCCAGGAAATCCAGGAATTCCATGATATTAGACACCCTGCTGTATTATAACTGGGTTTATGTAACATAATGCACTGTTGCACCTTAATCCGGCTTAAACTATTTATAATAATAATACGTAAACTTTGAGATTCGGGCGAAAGGAGTTTCTCGCCAACACCTTATCGGTTAGTTAACGTAATACTGTCCCAGAATGCATAGTTCCTATCTTCTAGATAATTTGCCTCATATTACTACGAACTAATACAGTATAACCTGTCAATATTGGAACCTGTCAGAAGCGGAAATCCGACCGAAACAGCCATATTTCCATTATAAAATCAGTTTATAGCGGAAAACCTGTTCGTAATGGAAATATTAACCGGTCCTGTTGGTTTCAGTTATTCACAGGTTTTAATGTAATAAACTGGCTCTTATTTCCCCTTTCTCTCCAAGAGAAATAACTGTAATAAATGAATAAATGAATGAATGAATAAATAATATAACAGTGTTTCTGTTCTGTTTCGCGCGCGGATGACTTTCCGCGCTTTGAAAAAACTTTGTTTCAGTGTCTATATTTCTGTTTCTGTTTAGTGTATTATGTTGTTATATGTTTTGTTGAGCACCTGCGAGTGGCGAGCATGAGCGAACAAATGCCAATGTGGGAGCTATACGTACGTACACGAGCACGCGCGAACATCGGTCATTGCGATTCGTGTCTCGGTCTCAATCTCGCGTGGATTCGTTTGAATTCGCACTGCTGTTGGTTAGGTGTGTTGTCCTTTTCCGGTTCCGGTTCATCCGCCTGGATAGATAAATAAATGAATTGATAAATAAGAGAGAAACTTAAACAAAGAAATTTACGGCAAACAAAAGTTTAAACTCACCGCTTTCAATCTGTTGGCTCGTTCCTCGAGTTTCATCTGGAAACTGGTTCTCTTGTTCATCCTTTCTGTTTCCAGTTCCTTCTTCTTCTGGTCGTCTTGGAACTTGTCCATCACTTTCTTCAATTCGGACTTCTGGCCAAGAACGTTTTTCCCCCTTTTGTTCCGATAAATAAAATACTACATGTAAAAATCAAGAGAGTATTCAGCAACTCAGCTTTAAATTAAAGCTGAAATGTGATTATTTACCCAAGTACTATAAAAATAAACTAAAACTACTAATTTAATCACATATAATCATAAAATTAATTTCTATCATATAAAACAGCAGCAGGAATACAATATAGTGGAGCCTGTCTATGGTGGAATATCGCAAGGCACCGTAGTTACATTTTTAGTTACTTATTAATTTAGTTATTTATTTATTTAGTTACTAAGTCACTAACTTATTTAGCCAGTTATTTATTTAGATACTTAGTCAGTTAGTTACTTATTTAATTAGTTACTTAGTAAGTTAGTTATTTAGTTAATTATTTATTTAGTTAATTACCTATTTAGTTAATTATTTATTTAGTTAATTATTAATTTAGTTATTTATTTAGATACTAATTTATTTAGTTACTTATTTATTTAATTACGTATTTATTTAGTTACTAACTTATTTAGTTACTTATTTAGTTATTTAGCTACTTAGCTAGCTACTTAGTTAGATAGCCACATACCTTGTCAGTTAGTTACCTATTGATTTAGTTGCTTAGTAAGTTAGTTTCTTATTTAATTAATTACTTACTTAGTCAGTTAGTTAGTTATGTAGTCAGTTACTTAGTTAGTAACTTAGCCAATTACTTACTGTAGCAGCAATTATAAACTAAACTAACTAACCTCATCATTGTCAAATTATTACCCACTATATAATCATATATACAATACAGCAGTAGGAGCATATAGTGAAACCTGTCAATAGTGGAATATCACAAGGGACCACAAAACGTTTACACAATAGACAGGTTTTTCAAGCATAGAGAACTATTTTTAACTAATATTTTTGTCATGATCAAGTCCAATTTAAAAAAAAAATAAAAACTTTCCATAATAGTTGTGTCTCCGCTATAAACAGGTTTCCAATTCAAATATGTTTCCACTATACAAAGGTTTCCACCATGGACGGGTTTCCAACATAGATAAGTCCCACTGTAATTACGCTAAGGAAAGTCCCAATAAACTGCAAGATTAATTATGCTAATTGCAGACATATAAAGCATAATAAAGGTTAAGTTAGGCATGTTAGGGTAGGGGGAGTTTTAGACAGCAGCACTTGCACTACAGCGCCACCTACTGACAGACTAATGAAGCAAAGACTTACATTTTGTGGTTGAATAGGAGTTCACGGTGCAGTTGCTGTTTGCCTTTGGAGTCCATGTTGGGATTTGAAAGTTTCCTGGGCACGATGAGTCCATCTTCGGACACGTATCCGTTGGACGCTATTCGCGACCGGACAGTCACCGGACAACTGCCATCATCTTCTTCATCATCACTGTAATCTGGTTCTGGAATCATAGTTGCATCTGAAAGCAATAGAACAGAATAAATTACAGAACGGTAAATACTAGAAAAATCCAAGATGGCCGCGGAAGCAACGAAAACAGCATCGCGCGTGAAAAATCAAGTTTAACTTTGAATTCAACTGACAAAATAACAAAATCGCAAACAAATACTATAAACTTCTAGCAGAACTTGCAGTAAATACCAGAGTTTCCTGGGAAAAAGTATAAAATAAAGTAACAGTTTGGTGTCCGAGTCGCGGTAACTCGATTTAAACGCGGATCGAGTCGAGACAAAAACCTTCGTTATTTGATTTAAAGACGTACCAAAGTAAGAACAAAACAAACGAATTAAAAATAATGAATTGGCAACACTTTTTACTTGATGTGACCTTCAGTAAGTAAATTCAGTGGTTTCCTTTGAATTTCCGTGAAAATTCCCACGGCCATTTTGTTATTATTTCCTTACAAATTGGTTTAAAATTACACACATTCCCAACTTTTTAAATGACAGAAACTACTAATTACACTCACTTAATACTGTGTTAGATTAATTCAAGGACTTGATTAATGTACTGTATCAAAAAGTAATGCGGTAAGTTTCGCGCGGCGTGTCGTACGGCAAAATGTTACGTATCAACAAAATAAGTTGGAAGTTTCGGATTTAAAATAAAAATATTAGTTATTACTTATGTACATTGCAACTCTGTTATTTGTTAATTGTATTTTAAAGCAATTATTTTATTTTCCAAGTAAATGTATCGCAAAGCTAGCCGCGAAGTTTGACGCGTCAAGTTGCGCGGCAAAATGTTACGTATTAACAAAATATATTGGAATAAAACTAAGATAAGCAAGTAATTTACTATTTCTGTATTTGTAAATGTTATTTGTGTATTTTCCTGGTCCATACCAATCTGTGATTACCATTTTCCACGAGTTTCCCAGGTTTTCCAGAGTGCTTGGCAAACTTTCCAGAACATAATATGTTTAACTAGTTTAATTACAATCATTTTTCTAAATAACTTTAATTTAAAACACATTCAAATTGCATATTTTATATATTTATAACAATTTCCCTGAGTTTTCCAGGTTTTGACAAAATTTTGTCAAATTCTTAGAGTTTTCCCTTATTTTTTAAAGCTATAATATAAATTCCTTCAGTTTTCCAGATTCCTCAGGTTTCCCTGAGTGGTATGAACCCTGTACATTTTAAAGTATTGATTTGATTTACCAGGTCTTCTGAAGTTTGGAGCCCTTTGGAGTTCCTCGAGAGTTCTTCGATGAGCTTCTCGCGTGGCCTGCGTAAAATCAAGAGTAAAAACACCAAATAAGGGATCAGAAACTGTGGAAATGAGGAAGAGGATGTGATAACATCATATAATTCATTTTCATACAGTGTGTGCCAATCAAAAATTACTATGTGCCAGTTGCCAGGGGCTGCCAAAGTAAAAAATTGCAAAACAAAAAGTGATAAAAAAGGAAGTAAAATTAAAATGTCAAATTTTGATTTGTGTGTCAGCAAAAGTCATTGACCACTTTGCAGTTTTTAGTTTCAACTGTGTAACACATTTCACAGTCTGAAGAGCATGACAACTATTTTCAAACAATCCATTTTAGGCATTTACAATTTTGTTGGAATCACTCCGCGGATCATTTCGCTCTGATAAATCCCTCTGTCACATAGCAACTAATTATTTCACACTTTTGTTTCGTTTTTATTTATATATTTACTGACACAATAGGACACACCTATCAATAACATTTATTACAGTATTATTACAAAACAATTGAACATTCTTCGCAGCACTTTTATGAATAAAATGTCACGATACGGCAGGGTTCACGTAGTCAACAGGTTTTCCATGACACTAAGAAACTAAAACTACTCCATTCTAATTACTTAAAATATTAAAATTCAACTTGGACCAACTCTTAAAATAATAATAATTAAAATACTGAATTTATTTCAGACAAAATTTTAAGTTTTTTACCTTCTCTACAATTTTCCTTAAATATTGTAACTATATTTTTACTATTCTCCTGGAAAACCTTGACAAACCAGTTATAATTTGAAAAGATATTTTAAAAATGACTATAATAAGAGGAAACGTTTTTAATTTTTAAACATATTTAATGAAACCAAACTTTCAAAATGTATATGTACTATTTTCTAAATTTTCTCTCCAATAACAAAGTTATATTATAACTGTATTTTAACTAGTATTTAATATACTGATTTGATATTCTCATGGAAATCCTAGACAAGTCAGTTATAATTTGAAAACCTATTTTGTATTTTTAAAATATTCTCATTTTCTGCAATATAAAATACACTTTGTATTAGAAAAACAAAATAACACAATGAAGTACATATAATTGATGTGTGTTAATTGTATTAATTGTTCATGACTACATACAATTAAGCTTTTAATGCGGTATAATCCAAAAAATAATTGCATTTATTTTTGCAAGAAAAATATGGGGAAAAATTACAAGAAAATGTTATTATTGGCTTTAAATAGTTCTATATATTTCTACAATACTGTTTCCTGTCCTTATAATATTAACCGGAAATATATGATGGAAAACAACATTGAAGCAATGATTGAAGATAAAGTAAAAGTGTTGCATGAAATTCTTGATGAAACAGCCGACTTATTATTCGAAAATATTGCAAAAGTGACAGATAGATAATCTTAAAAAGAACCGCCAAATATAGTACATCTAATATATTGTGCAAATAAGAAATGGGATGTTGAAACCCTACCTTAATCCTAGGAAGATAAAACGATTCAGCTTGCATTGTTATTAGGAAACAAAATGGCCGCCGTTTTTACCGCCACATTCCAATTTTCATAAAACGCACTTTTCGTTAAAACTGACTTCTCTAATCGGACATTTGACTCGATGTGCATCCCGCATGTGGTTTATACCACAGGGTACATGCCTCCAAGGACGACAACTCTTCCGTTTTATCGTTTTTTCCCACGTCGAGGTCGCCAATCGCCATCGAGTCAACAAAAAACCCCAAATTCCCCACACCCCCGTGCATCCGCAACTTTCTTGCACGAGATTCCACCTGCCGCAACTTTCTTTCCCATCCCCTATCCTTCTATCCCACAACCGCCGCAAGAGTATTGCGCGAGATCTCGCCCTACGCAACAACCTCCGTCATGCAACCGCAACTTTCTTGCATCCATCTCTTTCTCGCGCAACATCCGCTCCACCTTCTCGTAGAGATACCCCTAGTGACGTCACTACATATTGCGCGCAATCTTTCTCGCCTGCAATAAAATTGCGTCTCTCACACATCCGCATCGCCAAACACAATTTTATTGTTCTTTCACGTGATTGTGTTACTGCAAGTCATGATATGGCCCAGATTAAGTGGGCTTTACATATTTTAACACCATTTTGCAATGTAATACTATTTACAATGCGTTTTATCCTCGGTTTTATCTCGTGCAAGGTCAGATTCGTACCTAGCAGCGCCACCTGGACGCTGCAAAACCTTATAAAACACCTTATATTTTTAAAAATAAAGGTCCTATAAGTAATAAATACGTAAAGAGACATCTAAAGTCTAATATTTTGTCTATACGAAGTGTAAAAATGAAGCAATTACTCCATTTGGTCCATAAAATCTGATAAAATCAAGTTACTAGTTCCGTAACTCGCCAGCGGTTGGCGCCACTTGCCCTTTACAAATTATAAAATAAATAATTTAAAACAAACTGTTACTTCTTGATAACATAATTGTATTTTTATCCAGCTATCTACTGACTTGTCTAAAATAAGATACAATAAAATTTCAATCCGGCTTCACGAAGTAAGCGGTTAGTTCCATAACTCGCCAACGGTTGGCGCCACTAGCCCTCGTTTTCCCTTTTCTGTGGCTTTCAGATACATGTGCATATCTACCACAACTTTATTAAAGTGGTATATTATCATATATTCGTATCTCTACTTCACTTTTCTTTTGAAATGTGCAGCACGAGTCAACGCATTGAAAACGGTTGTGCGTGCGCGAAATCGTACCGGGATAAGCGTGGCTTTACTCGGTACGTGGTAGTGTAATATAAAGATTAAAAAGCTTGTAAAAAGAAGGGCATTAAAAGGATGATATAACAGGAGATTGTAGGGGTAAAAAATAGAGAAAAATACATGGGAAATCAAATGGTTCACAGAAGAAGCCGCGGCTTCGCGAGCCGCGGTACGTTACCCGATGGCCGAGTCCTCAACATAGGATTTTTAAAATAAAAAAGGCCTATTGTTGGCTGTGATGTTACCAAATGTGTTCATTCGTTTGTCACATTGGGGTAATGGTTGACAAACCTTGAATGGATATAATACACAGTGAATTGTGCTCACGAGGAAGTGAACGCGATGGTTTCCGAGCCAAGCGACAACCCAAACCATTTTGTTTCTGGCTGTTTGGAACAGAACAGTGTACCAAATTTGAATGTGTGTTGTGAACAAGGACAAAACTTACCACGTGGGGGTTCAACATCCCATTTTTTCCCATTATTGTTTGGAAACATTCGCGTCACCTTCCGCAAAGTTACATTTTTTACCCCGCCGTGTGAAATAACTTTTTGTTTTATATGATATTATTATTATTATATAAGAATTAAAATAGTGTAATAATATATCTTACCTCTATAATTGGGTCTGTGCTTTTGTTAACATGGTCTTCAATCTGAAATGCAAATAATATGAATTAATATCATGTAATAATTCGTAAATTTCGGTCAAATTGAAGAATAACATTTCCAGATTTTAGTTTTATAATATAAACTTGTTACTTATTAAACAATCAGAATAAGTGAATATAATTAAATATGTTAAAGTAACTAGTGATCACGTGGGTTAAATAATATCAATAATTAAACCAATGAATAAATAAATAAATAAACTGAATAAATAACTCAATAAATAATGCAATTAAAGAATAAATGTACCAATAAAAGAATGAATAAATGAACAAAAATAAATGAATTAATAAATAAGTGAACAAATAAAATAAATGAACGAATAAATGAATAAATTAGTGAATGAATAAATAAATGAATGAATAAATAAATGAATGACTAAATAAATGAATGAATCAATAAAAGAGTGAATAAATGAATCAATAAAAGAATGAATTAATGAATAAGTGAACAAATAAATACATGAACAAATGAAGGAATAAATAAATAAATACAATAATTTTAGATTTAAATGCAAACGAAAACTGAAATTTCACAAATCTATTTGAAACTCAACTTATAAACTATCCAAAATAACACAAAACATTTGGTTTTTCCTTTCTTAAACCTTGGCTTAAACCACTAAATAATTATTAAGGAATATAATATAGAATTAAATAAAATACACAAATATATGTATGGTGTATTACAAACCATATAATCCTCTGTCGGCTGCATTTCGGAAAAATAAATCCAAGAATAAATGAAATCTTGTTCAGACATTCCTAAGACGACCAAGTAATTGACGCATTGCCGACATCATTTCCCGGTTATCATATTTACTCATTTCTCGATTCGTAATATGATCACACAGCGCAGTAATTACTCAGCCGTCACGATATTGATCGAGCGCAACTTCCTTGCGCGCAACATGTTGCACGAGCAACATCCGTGACGTCACCCGTAGGGAAAACGCGTATCACGTGATCGAATATTGCGCGTGGGAAAATGTCGCGCAAGAAAGTTGCACGAGACATATTCGAAGACTGGTTTATCAATGTTTACCTCCAGATAATCAGCAGGAACAAAGCCGACTGAATCGTCTTTGAGGGCTCTTGCACCCCACCAGTGTTTTCCTTCCACGTTTTCTTCCAATATTTCGAAACGATCGCCTTTTTCGAAACTCAAGGCGTTATATTCGCTGAGCATTTCGAACGATGATTTCGCGCGGTAAATTACGGTAGCCATTGTTCTTATTATTTTACCACCTACTGTTAGCTAAAACTCGTTTCTTCTTCGAAATCGACTACAAAATTGCGGCGGAAATAACATCACACACCCACTAGACAAACGCGAAGCCTGCTTCTATTTCGAAACAAAATCATCGAAGCGAAACAAAAACCTGATTCCGAGTTGCGCACCGGGTTTTTTCCGACAATGGATGGCCAAACCTGTTCAAAGAGCTGATTGGTTAGCGCTGTATGGAACGCCATTCGTATCAAAACAAAGCTAGTGTTGCTGTAGAATCTGCGAATCTGCCCTTTTATCGTAAATGGCGTCCCATAAATATTTGTACTATCACTCTGCAAGATGGCGTCAGTAATGACGTGCCAGATCAAACAGCCAATCAACAACTCAGATGCCTGGCCACACCCTCTACCCGATCCTCTGCAAGATGGCGATCGATAGATAAAAGAATTTGTAAGGACCAGTGCTGCCATCTAGCATCAAACGCAACAACTAATTTAAAATATCATTTTGGGAAATTAGAAATTATAACTGATCGAGTAATTAATTGTTGATATAAATAGCATAACATTGTACGTTTTCGTGTCAAATAATATTAAATAACTTCATATGTAACCAAACAAAATGTTAAATGTATTAAACTATTGTACGAAAACGCGTTGCACACGAAATCTTTGATATAATTAATTATTAGTTTAGACGTTTCCCGAAAGGTGGCAGCACTGCCTACTGCCTTTTTATCATATCGATTTATATCGAAATATCGATATTGCCATTTCTCTTCCGTCTCTTCACCGCTTCGCATCTCGCAGCCATGAAGACATCAGGGACGGTAAATCTCGCTTATTTCTCGGCAAAAATCACTTCTAAATAGCCAATCGTATAAAGATCCGCTGCATTATTAACTTTAGTAGTTATAAACTGTATTTTGTTAAACTTTTAAACGTTAAATCGGCCTTTTTAACGGTGAAAACGTTGTGAACACGTGGCCCGCCATTTTGTCGTTTTTCGCTCGCAGTTGAAAGAATTCAACATCATCGGGCGTCGTTTGCCCAGTGAAAAGGAGAAAAGCCCACCTCTTTACCGCATGAGGATCTTCGCACCGGACAGGATAGTTGCTAAGTCCCGTTTCTGGTATTTCACCCGTCAGTTGAAGAAACTGAAGAAGACAACTGGAGAAATCGTCGCATGCCAACGTGTAAGAAAATAGGCCTAATTGAAAAAAAAAGAAAAAAATAGGCCTAATTAAAAAAAAAATTCAAATAAAAATCGAAATAAATCCCAAAAATGATGACAATTTAAATCCTAATTTCAGATGTACGAGAAGAAACCGTTGAAGATCAAGAACTACGGTATCTGGTTGCGGTACGATTCCCGCAGTGGCACCCACAACATGTACAGGGAGTACCGGGACATGACTGCGGCAGCTGCCGTAACTCAGTGTTGTAGGTTTTCTTGATTGTCCCCAGTGCAATCTTGCTTATATTGTACTTACTGACCTGTTTCTGGACTTTCCTCCGCAGACCGTGACATGGGAGCGCGCCACAGAGCTCGAGGACACTCCATCCAGATCATGCGCGTTGAGGAGATCCCGGCTGCAAAATGCCGAAGACCCCACATTAAACAGTTCCATGTTAGTATAGTAATACAAGAAACAAACACCTTCAAAACCTCCTTGTTCAAAACAAAGTATAGTACAGTGGAAACCGTTTATAGTCAACTCGAAGGGACCGACCGCAAATGGTCAATTATATCAGAAGTTTCTTGCGTACATACTTTATGCGAAAACTTCTGTTGGGACCATCAATCATAGTGACTGTATCCAGATTGTGACACTAACCGAGGTGATACTAAACGGTTTCCACTGTAGTATAGCGGTGGAAACTGTTTATAGTCAACTCGAAGTGACCAACCGTATCGGTCAATTATATCAGAAGTTTTTGCATACTTTATCTATGCAATCACGGTGACTGTATCCAGATTGTGACACTAACCGAGGTGATACTAAACAGTTTCCACTGTAATACAGTGAAGTATTTATAGTCAACTCGAAGGGACCACCCATATTGGTGGATAGTATCACAAGTTTCTTGTAAGCGTACCTTTTCAATGCAAAAATCTTTCGGACCGGCAATCCAGTTGGTGACTGTATCCAGGTTATGGCCATCTGAAGTATTATTCTTCTTCCTCTTGTCCGCACCATTTCATTTAAACCTACGAGACATTAGTTACTCCGTGGTTAGAATCTGGTGCGCATATAAACGTGAACTTTTTCGCCTGCCGAGGACATCAAATTCCTTTCGCAGTGAACAATCGTACTACATACTATTTAAATTAAACCCTTCACTTTGCATATAATTCAAATACATGGTACTAACCTTTGTTTCTTGTTCCACGTCCAACAGGATAGCAAGATCAAGTTCCCTCTTCCTCGCCGCGTGGTCCGAAACTTGTACAAGCCGCGTTTCACCACCAAGAGACCCAACACCAAATTCTAATCGTATCTGGATGCAACAATTTGTGAAACAAACAAATAAATCACATTCACACTGTTTGGATTTAATTTTCATGCCGCGTAAAAATATATATATGATTTCGCTGATAGCAACTAAACATTTGAGTTGACTACTTTGTTGGCAACACTAATAGTAATGATATAATCTATCGTATAAATATTACATGGTGAAGTTAGAAGTTTCTTGTCAATGGATGAGTGGCGCAGTAACCCTGGTTCTTGAACATGGTTTCGGCGATCCGCTTGAACCTCACATCGTTGTTGTGGAATGGGCCTGAAATAGATTTGAAAACAAAGTTTATTAAAGTCTTTCCCACTAAACAAGGTTTTCATACAGGAAATTCAGATTCATTTGCAACTTTACCTAGCTCCAGTTTCCTAACGTTTGCCTTTATCCTTTCCATCGCGTCGGTGCAAAATGAGTTGACGAGAGTCATCTGCAAATACAGTTTAAAGATTTAACAAATTACAATATGAAGTAACATCAATAACCTCAAACTAGAAGTTTGTCTTTCAAAATGTCTTGCCTCGTGATCAGCATTCGGCAATCCGATGCAGTACGATCTTGACGCGCGTCCGAGGCAGGCCGTCATCGCGAACAAGTCGATCGCAATGTCTGCCAACCTTTTCAACTCCAACTGATGTTCCACCACTTTCTATTCATTCATCAAATGTACAATTTAACATTAAAGTCCCACACGTGCACCTTAAACAGCGGACACTTACCGATCCGTGCCTCTGAAGAACCAATTCGACAACATACTGCATTCTTTTCACCCCGTACTCAAGCCATTTTGCTTCTTCCTGCAAGGAAAAATAAGTTACACAGACACCAGATAGTTTGAATCCAATTTTACAAACTTCATTCGTACCCGTAAAGATGGGTGTATGTATCCTTGCAGGTCCATGTCCAATTTGGGTTTGTCGTTCTGTTGCCTCCACCGGTTTAATATTTTACTGAACACGAAGTTGGGATGGAACAGAGGGTTCCTTAATTTCCTGTGTGTGAAAACATACATATATGGGTAACGGTGCAATCATTTTTAATGCACAATTTTCAGGGCGCACAGCGAATCCCTATGAAGATATTCTAGTTAATTAGAAGATGGGGAAACGGAGACCTTTGAGGGAATTACTGTCATTTTATAGACAATGACTGTATTTCAGTATTAAACGTACCTCACTGTTTCTGCCAATTCTTTGCCGGCATGCTGGCATCCGTTTAAAGCCACAAACAGCCGCAATATCTCATTGGTTCCCTGTAAACGAAACACGACATCTCATTACAATCTGTGACATCAAGTTGAACTTCTTGTCAGTTCATTTTTAACACCCAAAATATTCCCCTCAATTACTTCGAATATCATCAAGATCCTACAGTCACGTAGATGCTGTTCGTACGGGAACTCCTTCATGTATCCCATTCCTCCGAGGATCTGCAAGCATTCGTTGACGCAGTACCACACACTTTCTGAACTGTATATCTACAAGGAAAATGTAAAGTAACTTTCATTGTTCTAATGAACACCGTTAAGAGTACAGAGGAGGATCATACTTTGACTATTGCGGCTTCCACAGCGCAATCCGCATTCTCTTGCGAGTCTATCATCCCTGCAGTCAAGTACGCCATACTTTCCATCGCGTACACCATGCATGCCATGTTTGCAAACTTTTCCTTTAAAAAAAATACAACATTATAAATCAAGGCACTACCTAAAAAATAATTATAAAGCATGATTTATAAAGTTAACAATTTCATAATAGTTTGCAAGTAATCAAAGAAAAATTACACACTGTTTGGTGTGCACGCACGCACGCAATAATATTATTTTAATTTTAAGAATTGAACTTTCCTTTTAATAATAACTACCTGGATGAGGCCAAACTCTGACAAGTTTGTGTTAAACTGTTTCCTGTTTACGGCATGGTCAACCGCTTTCTTCAGAAGTCTTTTCACCGCACCCGCACCACCGCTACCCATGCTGAACCTTCCGCTGTTTAAGATGTTAACTGCAATCTATACAATATACAAATACCAATTACATACAATAATTTCATCATCCATTCATAACTTAGAATGTTTACCCCTTTAAACCCACACAGATTCTCAAACATGTGAATGGTATTTTGTGTTTCGGCTCGTTATAAATATCAAAAATTACTAATTGTTACAAATGTTAAGATGAAGAAACCTTACATTTTGAAGAAGACTTGATTATATAATGTACCTTGAAACCTTGGCCAACTTCACCCAGGACGTTTTCAACAGGCACTGGTGTGTTATCGAAGTGAATTTCGCACGCTACGTGCAAAAATTAATTTCCACAATTAACATTTCCAATTATAATTATCTTATAATATATTGTACAATGTTCTGTTTATTAGGCCATTATGTACTTACTATTTGATCCTCTAATCCCCAACTTATCTTCCGGCTTTCCGCTCGTAACTCCACCGAAGGCACGTTCAACGATAAAAGCGGTTACTTTATCCTTAACTTTATCCTGTGAAATGTATAATAGTACTTTAAAACGTTTTGAAAAAAAAAAAGTATGAAATTTATCATGTAGTTAAATATGTTGCAAATACCCCATCTTTTACTTCGGTTCTCGCGAACACCGTAAGTACGTCCGCTATGCCGCCGTTAGAAATCCAGATCTTTCCGCCGTTCAGGTGGAAGAATTTCCCATCAGGGCTTAGTGTTGCTTTGGTTTGAACTGAAGCTGCATCAGACCCACTGAAATCAAAATAAACCTGTTAACTTGACCACCCTTACATGTTGACCACCTGACAAAGTTGACCGCATTTTATAATTGGAACCTCGAGTGGTCAACATACACAAGTTTCACTGTATATAGGCTACTTGTCTATTAACCTGGATGGTTCTGTGAGACAAAATGCAGCGATGTGTTCACCGGTAGCCAACTTCGGCAAATACTTCTCCTTCTGCTTTTCGTTGCCGGCGATCAAAATCCCCTATAAATGTGATTAAACAGTTATTAAATAGTTTATTGTTACAGCAGAAAAGATGGTTACCTTGAGACCAATCGCTTGATGGGCAGCAAGAGTGACACCGATGGATGCATCGGCAGCGATAACTTCACCTAACCGCGCGTACTCCGTCGCGTTAAGTCCCAGGCCACCGTACTCCGTTGGGATCTGTTGACCGAAGAGTCCAAAACTTTTCAGTCCGTTCATTACTGAGTCTGGAATACTGGAATCCCTGTCTATCTTCTTGGAATCAACTGGAAAATTTGAATTTTTTAAAATTATTAACATCATAATTAATGTTTAAAAACCTCCCTATGGTGGAAAATTTTTCCAGTCCTTTGAGATTTCACAATACACAGGTTTAACTGTATTATAAAATTATTGTAGTGCCAAAAATTAATATTTAACTAATATTTCATGATATATAAATTCAAACGCATATTTTCAAAAGCTAAATAAGCAAATTATATTATTTAAAAAGTCAATAATAATAGATAAATGTACAGTAGCAACTTTCATATCTTGAACCAGGAAAGTGATATTTTTAGATAATATTATCTTCATAATCTTTTATATCATATTTATATTTTAATTAAATACACAACTGATAAATTTATTCTGTATATTACATGAAAAAGCTTAATATGAAATTTAATACATAACATTGATTGATTTTACACCAGCAATCTTGTTTTATAAATAAAAGTTTATCAATGTCCCAGAAAATTGTTCCATTTACAGCCGCCATCTTGAATTGAATATTTTTTCCTAATATCACGTTTATTTCTTATTTATACCTTGTTCATCGAAGAATTTCTCAACAGGAGCGACCATTTCCTCTAGGGTTTTAGCCCTTTCCCTGTCCAGAACCTCAGGATAAGTTAGAATATCCTGCAAATGTGAAAAAACCGGGTTAATCGACGTCGATACACAATCGATACGTTTCGGTATTCGACGTATCGAACGGAATACCGGCTTTTAATCGGGTTTTCACGCAAATTTCATGACATAAATAACAGTATTGGGACCAAACCTTGTCAAATTTGCCCAAGAAGAGGTTTTTGGCGAACGGTGAACGTCTAGAAAGTGTTGTTTCTTGCAATGCGGCATCTTTTCTTTCGGTAACTTCGTTGGCAAAACCTCGGTATTTCGTCAAAACTGCGCAAAAACTCGCATTTTTCTCAAATTTACAACCAAAACGAATAAAGTTAGACGTAGTAGATAATCTGGCCAACATTTCCAACGTCCAAAACGAAATTTAACCGAACTAGTTCGTCTTCGCAGTTGGGAAATTTATAAACTGTCCTCTTTTTATCTTGAAATTTCGGTCAACTGTAACTACGTCACGGTGACGTCACACCAAGCCGCTGTTGCAAGACACCATCAAATATCCCTTCCCATATACTACTTCCCTGAATTCAACAGGGAAATTTAAAAATTCTCTTGCATATCAATCTAACATTTATTTCACTCAATACATAAACATGTTAACTTCTTATCAGCTTAATAAAAAAAGGCAAAATCACTGTCTTAAAACAAACAATTAGGTGGTTATTAATTCAATTTGAAATAAATGCCACATTTTGTGCGCGCAATCTAAATATCGGTTTACCGCAGTAATTTCCATGCTTAATGTTTGGAAAATATGGGAAATAAACTGTATTTAGATTACATTTCGATGTAATTACACAAATGTGGCATATCTTTACATTTAAATAACAGGGTTAAATATTTACGACAATGTGACTTTAGCATCCGCGATGTACCGCGCGAGAAAAGCTGCCGCATCTGGGTTCAAACTTGTATTTATCAAAGGACCGATCTGAAACGATATAAAAGCATGTTAAATGAAGTCAATTAAAGCAATAAAATGAAGTATAAGTGAGGTTTTACCGTGTTGGGATGAGCGACAGAAGCTTTCTGTAAACTCTCGGCGAGGTAAACGCGGACGTCCGAAACCAAACCATTCAAAGGATCAAATTCTTTCTTGCCGGCAAAAACAAGTTGAGAATATGCCGTTTGGTAACCAGGGGTTTCCTCAATCTCCACAAAGTGTTCATCGTCAGGTACTGTTTCATCTTCGGGCAACTCAAACAGTCCGATCAAAGCTTGAAGCAAAGGAGCCCTTAAAATGAAAAATTTCCTTTCAATTCAATTTAATAAAGCTTAAAATAGCAATTAAGATACAAAAATACAGCTTATCAACAAGAAAGTTACTAGAATTAACTGTGGGAAGTATAAAGTGAGAAAGTTACAGCCAACTTTCATCATTTGTTCATATTAGACCTGGAAAATCGTCTGCTACGCATTAGGCCTAATGTGAAATCTTTGTTAGAATTTAATGGCAACTATAATTTTAAAATGCCAGGCTTTTCCCCATTTGATACATTATTAAAATTCAGATTTAATTTAGTTGTGGTCATGTACGATATCATGAAAATAAACTAGTAAATTGAACCGTTTTAACGCGAACATTTTTGTTGTTCATTTGTCGTAAAGATTTCACAATTTAAAAATATAATAATACATCTGTAACTATTCCAAACGAATGCCTACTATGTATAACAAATGCTATGAAATGGGCAATTAATAAACTCAATGTTAAACTGTCTCGAAATTACGGAACACAAACACGAGGAATAAGCCTACGCGGTCGAGCAGACGACAAATTTTAACAAAGGATGTATAGGACATGTTCCCTCCAATTAATTATATTAAAAACTCTTTGATTATGTTAGTATAATACATTACCATAAATTAGAATAATCTCCAGCAATAGTTGCAGGTGATTCGCAAAGGATTTTCGTGACACCGACTGCGCAGATTTTACGCTCAATTGAGCCGGAAACTTTCTGCAGATCTGGAATCATCAACCTTTCTACAACCATGCTGAACAACCTTTAATTAAATAAACTAACTGTTAATAAATAACCAACTTATATTTAAAATTACACAGAAACGTATGAAACTCACTTGGCTTGGATGCTATCGACAACTTGTATTAAAGCATCGCTGCCGAATTTTATGGCGTAATTGCAGAAGAAAACCAACAAACCTAAAAACAAAATAAATTATAGTAACATTAAAAGGATATTATATTAAGTGTGATGTTAAAAATAGGTTAATAATTATTTTAGAATTTGTTAGCGAAAAAGAAACACGACACGCGTCGATTTTTTACGGTAAAAATAATATGCTAATTCACTATTAATTAATTTGGAATAATTTTCCTGCCAATTAGGTCCATTAAAGACACTGATAATGTATTGGATTAAAGGTGAACTGATCAAATAAAATATCTAATTTTTAGTTTATATAAAATCGCGCAAAACTTTTTACAAACATAATAAATAACATTTTATATTTGCAGTTCTGTGAAAAAATAGTTCCTTATTTATAATAAATTAACTTTAATTAAATAAGCCTATTAAAGGTAACAAATATTTTTAAAGGTGAACTGACAAAGTAAAATATGAAAATTTTAAATTAAACGAAATTGTGAAATATCATTGTAAACATAATAAATATCAGTTTAGTGTGAACTTATTAATTTATTTATAAGCAACTAAAGTAGGACACAATTTAGATGTACATGACACCTTATTGTGACGTCACAGCCAGCAGTTGGCCAATGACATACCGGCTGTAGTTAAAATCTTCCAATGAACTCATAGTTTTAATTTTATGTTCCCTATCAACAGTTTTAATGGCATAGGACCTTACAAAACCACATCAGTTCACCTTTAAAACCCGGAACTTGATGATAGAATTGAAATTTAACTCACTTCTTACAAACTTTGTTGTTTTTGAGCTGTGTAACCTCTGGAATATGATGAGAAATACTTGACGCATGTATCCCATCAGAGCATCCCTGTGTATTAATACATTTTACAATTAAACATTGTAAACATCCCATGACTATAAAGTTACAACCAACTTCCTTTACAGCCAACTAAAACGTTTAGGGTACCAGTAGTTGACTGTATAAAATAAAATAAACTGTATGACTCACTTGGCCACGTTCTCCGTGATGGACATCATCAAGTAAAACCCTTCATGGTCGTTCGCCTTCGAAGCCAGCAACTTCTGATAAACTCCGAGAAGTCCGCTCTGAAACCGAATTCGGTCCAATTAAATTTTTCCTAATTAAATTTAAACTTAAATCTAATTAAGTACCAATTTGTCTGAGGCAACTATCTGCTCCGCCCCTTTCTCTATGTAAGCCTGGAGTAGCCTGACAAGTGGCCTTATGTTGCCGTGTCTCTCCCACAGCGCGGGGAACAGAAGGCACGGGAACAGAACCATGTAAGGCTCCGGAACAGTTTTACTGTGCAGTTCCAGAAGAAGGGACATCACTTGGAACACGTAAGGGATGAACTCCTGTACATCCTGCTGCAAGATGCCCTCGAACACCGGGAAAAGGGCCTGCTCGAAGTTGGAGACCGCGGCCGGGTTGCCCTTGCACACGATGCGTATCGAAAGGCTCAGCGTCTCGAAAAGGTAATGGTTGAAATGGGGTTTGCTTGGATTCTAGAATTCAGTAATGTGTTTTGTTTTATTACAGATGGAGGATAAGGTGTGTGGAAGTAAGATAATACCTTGCAGACTTGAGCTAGGATCTGGGTGAGACGCGGCAGAAGATCCCCGAGGTACGGGATAACGGCTTCTTGAAGCAGCGAAAAGGTCCTCATGATTGCTAAATGGTAGTGAAATAATACTTAGGTACTGTAATAAGGTAATTAATAGATGTGAAAAGTGAAGGCAATTGATTTTAGATGAAGTAAAAATGGTGTAAAATGAAAGGAATTTTATTTTAAAAAAATAGGGAATTTTATCAGAAATTTAGGTAAATTGTATCAAATTTTAGGGAATTTTATTACAAACTTAGAGAATTTCATTACAAATTTAGGAAAATATTGGAATAATTTTAAGTAAGTGTACCACAAATGTAGGAAACAAATTTACCACAAATTTAGGTAAATTGTGCCACAGATTTAGGGAATTGTACAGCAAAATTAGGTGAATTTTACCAATACTTAGGAAACTTAATCACAGAAGTAGAAAATTGTACTACAAATTTAGGTCAATTTAATCAAAAGTTAGATTTCATCACAGATTTAGGGACAGTCATAACAAATTTAGGAGAGTTAATCATTAATTTAGGGAATTTCATCACAAATTTAGGAAATTTCACGACAAATTTAGGGCATGCCATCACAAATTTAAGGTAGTTCATCACTGATTTAATGAATTTCATAACAAATTGAGGGAAATTCATAAGAAATTTAGGAGCTTTATCACAAATTTAGGAAATTTCATCCTAATTTTAAAGAAATTTCACCACAAATTTAGGGTAGTTCATCACAAATTTAGATTTCATCACAGAATTAGGAAATTTAATTACAAATTTAGTGAATTTCAACACAAACTTCAACCAATTTTACCAAGTTAGGGAATTTTACCACAACATTAGGTAAACTTTACAAAAATATAGGAAATTGCACACCAAATTTAGGTAAATTTTACCAAAGATTTAGGCCATTTTGCACCAAACAAATTAGGAAATCTTTTAAATTATGAGTTCCACTATAAACTTAGAAAATGTACCTCAAATGCGGGACATCTCAGAAAAGTTCAATTTTGAATTGCACATAATTTAGGAAATTTTACTACAAATTCAGTTAAACTTAACCAAAGTTTGTACTACCAATTTAGTCAATATTAGTTAGCAAACCAAAATGAAACCAACTTTTCATCACGTAGTCATTTTCAGACGATCCGCCAATATTGAAAGCCGAGAAGAGATTTTGCAGCAACGGTTGCGTTACGCTCTGCACGTCCGACACTCCAAACCTACCATTTCAAAACCCTAATTAAACACTGCATACTTATAACCTTTTCATTATTATAAATGGATAAATATCAAATTATTACAGGGGTACATTCTCCGGCTGCTTTCTTATCGTGAAAAACCTTTCGATGCAATGCGCCGCGTACGTGTGCACCACTTGGCTCTCCGAAGTCAGCAACCGAACCAAACAAGGCAAACAAGTTCTGAGTGCATCAAATGGTAACTGAAACATTAAAAAACACACTGTAAATCCCCTCATACCTTGATAATAATTAAAACAAATATTACAATAATTTTACCTGATTCCTAAACACCATTATGTATTTAATTGCATCTGCCTTTAACACAGGTCTCACATTTACTGAAATTAAACACAAATCATTGGGTTAAAAAGGGAAGACCACACTTATCCTGGGACAATAAATGTGTATATTAAATACCTTCACTGCTCTGTAAATCAGGCATCACGTGTTCTTTGAGGAAATCAACAAGATTCACTAACTGGTTGATTTGGGTAATTCCATGCTGAAATAAAATGAGAAATAATTTCACATTACACCAGGATATAATTAAACATAATTAAATTATTATTAACCTTTGCAGTCTGTGCTTTTGCTGCTAATGACGTCACCAAATATATGGCAACATCTTTGTGTTTCCAATTGTCTTTAGGGTTGCTTGCGTAACTCTGAGGAAAAATTAGAAAATTGTAATATATTAAAATCGAACATGTCAAATAAAATTGTTAATAAAGACCAAGCTTGTGCTGAGACAAACTTTATCACCTGTAACATAGTGATGACATACTGGGAAAACACTTCAGTCATTTCAGCTTCGAAGAACTTTGAAAGCGACTTGACGAGATCGCAAGCGGCGCGCCTTCTCGTATCGACATCTAATGTTTAAAATAAAACTTAATTATTGTAACTAATTTAATTGATTAGAAACACAACAGATTAATCAATCAATACCAGATCCCTCAATATCTTTCCTTATATATTCTTCTGGATTGTCTTCAAAGAGTTCTTCGTCCGCCGCTGACAGTTAAAACAAAATATTTGTTTGCAATGACATGATAATAATGGATTTAAGTTAATTTTATTATTTAATATATCATATTAATTACTTCTGAATTCCATATTGGGTAGAATTACTTTCTCACAGATGCTGTGAAGAGCTGCACTACCTTCAAACAGCTGTTTGTAATGCGGACGGTCTGCGACCGAAGCGAGGAACTGAATAGCGTTGCTCACCAACTTAAAACAAAATTTCAAATTGCAAATTAAAATACAAACAATATTGATGAACTGACAATATGAATTATATAATAACCAATTAATGATGTTTAGTACATTCTATCACTGTCCAATACCGTGCTCTATATTCCCATGTTATGCTATGGCAGTTTTGTTCCATGTTTTTAGTATTAAGTTATAAAGTTATTTTAATGCCAATTTTTTTTTAACATTCCACAATGTGCTTTTTATTTCTTCATGGATTCACTTTTACTAAAATCCCTTTGGTTAAATTACATAACAAAACACAATTCAGATGAATAAGTGGCATTAACTATTTTTCAATATTCAAAATATCTTCAAAAAATTATATATTTTCCAGGATTTAATAAATAATTTCTGGATTTCAATGCCTGGCAAAATAAAAACCCAGGTTTACCCCAGTTCAGTAGACACACTGAATATTTATACATATTTTTTAAACCCAGAAAGTTTCCTTTTTTGAAGATGTGTTACAGGTCAATTGGTTAATATAATTCATTAATCAATACTATATAAACAATTTAAACTAACAAGGTCATATTTGGGTTGGGATCCAGTGGAAGTCAGTAATTTCCAGACCGCGGTGACAAAGTTTGGAAGATACGGCCTGAACTCTTCGTCGTACTTTTGCGCGTACATCGCAACGTTGTCACATATTTGAGATTTTAATTGCTCCAATAGACCTGCTTCTTCATCATCCTACAAACAAATACCCCAATTACTATTCATTCCCATAAACAACAGTAACAACAAGCTCAAATTACCCCGGTTTTCAAAAGCTGATTATCAGTGGTAAGCAACGTATGAAAGTGATTCATCCAAGTCTCCATGTTATCTTCAAAAAACTCTGGCAAATCCTGTAATATTTCAATAAAATTATATTCAGTCTACTTAAAGGTGAAACCATTGTCTTACCTGAAAGTTTAAACTGTAGAAGATTTTAGCAATGATTCCCAAGGAACTGAAAATAACTTTCAAAGCTTGAGGATTTGTCGCGTGTTTCGCCGCCAATTCCATCGTTACCTACAAAATTGTTAATTTAATTAAAAAACACAATAATAAGTAAAGGAGATTAATAAATATAAGTACATTTAACAGATCTGTTAGCGGTTTGGCAAAATTGTCCAGCACAAATTTGATTTCGGACCAAAGTTCCATCGATTTGAACTCGTAACGATACCTGGAATCAAAACCAAATTCACTGTTAACTTTTACTGTAACAATTACAATATAATTAATTACAAATATAAGTTAATTAACACATATAACCTTTTGAATATGGAGTTTGCTGTGTGCAATACACCATTTATAACGTAGAAGTCTCCGCTCTGGAAATGGCTAACCATGTTGGGAATTAAATCTGGCCATTTTGCCGGGAAATCTTCATGTCCTATTTTACTAATTGCATCACTCAGCTGTTTAAAAAACCAAATAACACCATTATTGATTTAATTAAACTGTTCTTTCTTTTTCTGTATCATTAAAAAATCATAATATTACTTGTCGCTGAATCTGTTCGGGGTTTTTCAGCATCAAACCAACAATAAGACGTTTTATTGTTTCACGGTCTGATGAGTGGATTTTGTCAGCTGAATCTTCATCCTGTCAATATTTACCAAAAATTATTTATTTATAATATACTCAATATTCATACCAATCTGTGATTACAATTTTTCTTTAGTTTTCCGGAGTGTTTAGACACTATTTCCAGAGCATATTGCATGTAAACAAGTTAAATTACTTTTATTACAACCATTTTTCTATATAATTTTAATCCAGAACACATTTAATATGCATTTTATATATTTTTATATCAATTTCCCCGAGTTTTTCCAGGTTCCCAGAGTGGTGTGAACCCTGTAATATTAAACCAAGATTAAACACACCACTTTCCAATTCCTTTTTATGTAGTTTTTGAAGACAATGGCTCCAGCAACTCTTATTGTGATCTCAACATCATTTTTGTCAATCAGTTGAAGCAGGAGCACTGGATAACCTTGATTGCTTTCCACTGATTCAAGGAATTTTTCAGCTGTAATAATAATAATATAGTTATATTAAAAACTGAAATTATGAATTCAATGAAGTGAATTTTATAGAAAGTAATATCAAAAACCTGGTTTTCTCACTGCAACATCAGCAGATAATGTTTGCTGCAGATATGTCGACAAAGTCATTAAGTTGCTGTCTGTGATCTCCATCTGCAAATTGAACAGGAAAATCTGAAACTATTTTTGATCAACAACGCACTTAGGACTAATGGATTGAAACCTCTCCAAACATACGAAAAGCAGACGAAATATGGCAGAAATACTGAAGTTAACCGTTAGAAAATATCGTAATCCGGTCATAATTACCTTCAAATTCTTAAATCCACCCTCTAAATAAGAAATGTCGAGCAATTTCGAAGACGAACACGCCGTTTGGTAAATTTGAAGGGATCAGTGTTGCCAGATCTCGGCAGAAATCTTCATGCAGTTCGAGTTTGAAAACCCCGGATGTAGAAGCCGTTACGCAAGCCACGCCCTTGGCTTCTAAAACAGGCATGTTGATTGGTTCGTCATCATTCAAAACCAGCACGTTCATTGGTTCTTTTAATTTCCGCGATGCCATCTAACGAGCGATAGAGTTATAACAGCGCTTCTGCTAATGACAGCCTGAGTACCGGTATGATATCGAACGTGCCTTATACGCCGTACCGATTCTGTATCGACGACGACGAGTCGGTACGGTATGTTGCGTCGTGCAGCGTGAAATCCGGTGAAATCTTGGTGAAATTGATGTGTCGTCTTCAATTTGAAATACAATTAGGAAACAATTATAAATTCTGAAAGACAAACTTCATAGAGGTTTATTTTACCAGTTGGAAACAATAAATCGAATGAAGTAAGTTCTGAATTTCGACTTGTGTCAAATTTTAAGCCTATTCGATCTTGGATTCGATCATGTGAAATGAAATTGATGCAATGTTGTCTTATATGAGTTAAAATATATATATATTACTTGATTTAGATTGACAGAACATTGTGATGGCCTCATTAATAAGTGCGGAAATAACAGCAACCTGTGGTAATTGTTTGGGATATTTTGGAGGTAACACAATTACATCAAAGACCCTAATTGCAAAGGTAATAATTATGAATACTATTGTAAAATATTAAATAGCACAAAACGTTTTTCTCTATATTATTCTCACACTTTCCAGCTACATTAACAATGTAGTTGCATGTCCATTGCAATTTTTAAATTATTTGTTACACATATGTGTAACAAATAATTTAAAAATTCATATATATGAATTAATAATATACAGTTTATTTATCACATATTCCTGCTGAAGATGAAAAACGAGCGGTGGATGCAATTAAACATAATTGTCATTTTAACGTACTAAGAGACTTTATTAAGGGTTTTAAACGTTTTGTAAATTTTTAGGCATTCTCGCTTCGGAGGCACTTTCTACGTTAAGGACGTGAAGTCGATAAGTGAAAGGGAGCTTCTAGTTCATCGTCCA
>JAQFZQ010000387.1:0-35187 GCA_034696005.1 Glomeris marginata | reverse complement strand
TTAGTAGCCGAGTCCTTGCCCTTCAGCCCCATTAACGCCGCCCTTGGAATTGCTTCTCTCTGTGGCACTACTGTACACTCGAAAGCAACAACTTCAGCCAAGGAAATGAAGAAAAGAGGATTATACTGTGCTGAAAAGTCTCTTCCAAATCTCAAAACCACTTCATTAATTCTAACGAATAACTTCAGCCAAACTTATAGTTTGTAGAGTCATAAATCACTCGATGGACATATTTAAGCACTTGGCTGCATTTGTTAAGATGCATTTAAATTATTCTCATTCAAAATTAGACAGAAAATCTGAAACCTAGCAATTCAACAACTCACATTTTTACATTTTCCCATATTTATTCTCACTTAGTTTCCAAATGAAATCATATCTAAGCCAACAATGCACCCTTGTGACATGGAAGACCACAAATGTACTGTTGTCAGCAGTTCTAGAAGCGTTTCTCAGCACTAGCTAATTCACCCCCTTGGGAAAAATTTAACATTCGTCTTCCAGTTTGCCAACAAAGACCCCTGTCACAATTTGTCTCAAGAGAATGTGTCTATTTGCGCTGACCACATTATAATTTGTACCAAGATTAAATTGTAATTCCCAAAATGCATTACATGGGAGGTTGCAGCAGCCCTTTGTACCAACTCGCCTCCTGTATAAGCTGCTACTGCTAGATGAACCACTTAGATAAAATTAGTCAATAAAATATTCAACATGCATGTGGCGTGTTGCAGTTGTTCGGGTTGTGCCTCACACTACACTTACTGCTCATTGTTTCTTCAAGTTAATTGTTTTCCCCACTTGATTTACGATCACCCTAGGAATAAATAAACATTCCACCTATATGGAAAGATAGCTGGGGCCTGATGGGGCACAAACCACACTGAGAGAGAGAGAGTGTGTATAAGGCGGTTGTATTTAATGATCCCTCAATTGATCCCATGAAATTAAACGAAATGCTGTCCTCGTCTTCGGAACAGGTTCGTGGGATTCGTTACCTGGCAACGATAATCTATACTTCGTCAAAATGAAAGAAAGGAAGAAAGGAAGCAACGGCCACAATAAATGTGGCAGACTTGGTGCAGGGCTTGGAGATATTGCACAAGACCAAAAACAAAAGGAAGCATTCCACAGTATACCCACATAGTCCAGTTTATGAAAGATGTCCTTCTCAAAGACAAAACCTCCTCCTTGAAATACAGGAAATTGCCACCAACTTCCTCATCATCTTCTCCTACTCTTATAATGGTGATCAAGTATAAAAATATCGGTTTCAAAGGTCGCTGTGTACCACATGCACTTCACATCAACTTGATTGGCAGTGACTGTTGGCCCACACCTTACTGCACGAGATAATGTAATTTTGCTAGCAATTTAAGTCTATCAAATATCGGAAAAGTAGCCTATTGCATAGGCTATTGGAGAGTCATAAAATAAACTTCGAGGTGGTATATCTAACATTTTAGGGTAAAAAATTATATTGTGCACTATATGCGATACATTTTTATTTAATTTTAGGGGATTTCTCTATGAAGAGGCCAATTATGTAGCATCGATGTTGAAATGTGACACAGAGTGCAATTAGCAGGTCTCCAACAGTTCTATGGAATACACAGAGGTGTGCTTGTTTTAGTTGATTCGGCACAATAAGTGCAAACAAGTTATGTACCACAGTTTATAGAAAAAGTAGAGCCTCATTAGTAAATCAAAGCTATTGCATCATTACTGAATTGTAATGTCCTAAATACTATAGGATCCAAGGCCATCTTACTTTTTATATCTCTCATAATCCCATCTTGGATACATTGCATGCAGCAATGGACCATATGTGCCCAAGTTGCTTAATTAGAAATTCAATTTAAAATGTCTGAATAAATAGAGAAGTTCAACACCGACATTTTTCTGCAAGATTAGAATACTTAATAACGCACTCAAGATCCACTTCAAAAGTAAATTAACCAAGATGGGCCATAAGAGCTTGCTGCTGTCCAATTAATTTACCGTATTTTAGGGAGGTGGAAGGGAAAAGGAGGGGGTGTTGTTTAATTCTAATCTGAACATTGAAGTCATTCGCCTCTGTATGCATTACTATCCCTAGAGAAGGAATTTATATTCTGATGCAGGCTGATTGATATCTTTTATTAATTTGAAAACTGAATCATATCAGTAATTAATCTCATTCTCTCATGTGAAAGCAATGCAATTCCCACAACTGCATGTCAAGCCTCCAATTTCAGCCATTAATTCAGTTGCCCTTCTCATAATTCATGCACCTCAGCCATACAGTTGCTCTTCTGAACTTCTATATAACACCTTTCAGCACCGCAATCTCTTGTTACAGTATATAGTGTCTGCATGTAACATTGCTACAAGTTTCTTGCCTTTGTAATTGCAAAAAATCCACATTATGTTACATAGCATCTTGCTCTCATGTGGCTTTTGATGTTACATATACACATTCTAACTCCAGATCACCAATATACTACATACATCCATCCATACAGTATATCAGCACAATCTTACAAGCCATATACGTATACTGCAATAGCATATGGTTAATTGGAGCAGGTATAATCAATCAGTGATGAATGTATCAAAGCCTGCATTCATCTCTAACTAGATTATCATGCTTAATAAATTTGAAACACATATGTACTCAACAGGTGTACTTGGAATGATCTGACAACACCTCACCCCAATCATGCGAAAAGATTAGATGTCTCATATATAAAGTATTAAAGCATTAAAGTGGAGGGGCAACTGGTATAGTTACTAATTCAAAGCACAATTAAGCGAAATTGACAGATTTCACTGCAGTAATTGAAATCGAGTTGGTGGAAATATCTCTTACCCTCTGTTCGTCCCGTCATTTGAATATGCATGGTGGACTCCTTCGTCAGCCAATCGGTTTTCGGTTTGGAGGTCGGTAGGCCAATTTCTGCCAATAAATTAAGCAAAATAAAAATCTCATAGCAGCCTCATAAATTATTTATCATTGCGTATGTAAGACTACTACTTTGTTCGGCGAGTTATTATTCCCACGGGAAGTAATTGCTAGCACATGAACAAACACCGCCGGATTTTGCATGGCTTCATTTAAATACCATTAAATATCACGCTGCTCGAAATCAAAACGTACACTACTATAGTTATGGAAATATCAATGTGAGCATGTGAATTTTCAGGCATATGCTCCAAATGCGACACGATTTGCAATTTTCAAAACCACGTTGTAGCTAGTAGTATACAATGAAAGTATGGAGCTAGCAAACCACGTGCATGTCATAGTCATAATGGTCTTAATCGATATTGCAAGAGAGCAAAGTTACATTACAATGTGGATGCCTTGTATAAAATTGTTTCGGTATAGGAGATACACGAAAATTTATTAAAGCATGGTGCATCACAAGTTTAAGTTAAGGGAATTAAAAAAATATGACTGTGACTTGAAACAAGGCCACTATAGCTAAGCCAATGAGGGATTTCTGCATGAACGTTTAATCCACAGCTTCCTAACAAAGAAGCAACTAATTTACCTTCGGATTTTAACATCATGAATAATACATTTACACTGGGGTATATGTTAGCATCGTCCGTTCAAACGAGAATTGTGTGCCATGGGATGGACGAATGCAACGCAATTTGCAAAATGAAGAAAACAAATAGGGAATAACAATATGGAATTTATGCACACAATGAACCTTGCAATGAATGACAAAATGTTCTATATTTGCAAATAATTTTTAATATGGGGGCCATTTAAAGTGTGCAAAATTAAAGCGCAGTGGGAAGGAACACTGAACTTGCATTTGATAGTCTTCATGCTATTAAATCTAATATCGGTCTAATAATAACAATTTACAGTCAAGATCCAACCTATCGAACAGTCAATTTATAATAAATGTACATTCGTGCCAACAAAAAATGCTGCCGAGTTTGTAAACCGATATCATTCTTATGAATTCCCATAATATTCTATGTACAACTCTGGCCAAAAGTATTGCCGCATTTTGCTTTCCTGCAACACACGATAAGCGACAATACTTTTGGCCACACACCAGTGTTTCTGTTAGATTACAGAATTCCTCGACAGTTTTTATTGCCACTACTGTATTATATGAGTCATATATTAAGTATAGGTACTACTTGCCAATCAATCTCATTGATCCTTCGGCTTCTCCCAACAGGTTTTTGGACGTGCAGTTGTAAAATCCCAGATCTTTTTCCTCTAATTCTCGAATTTTCACTTGGAATATAATTTCGTAGGCGTCGACAAACTCTTCTACAAGGTACTTGACACTGGATATAAGAATTCCTCCATTCTCTTTGGTCCACAAATTCACTGGTTTAGGCGATGCTTCGATGTGGCACTCCAATGTCACTTCTGTCCCCACTGGAGCTGCCAGAACTTGATTTGGTAGCTTTACTTTTGGTTTGACTGGAAAATACATTGAAACGACATGCACATATTATAGATTTTTCACATAAAACTTGATTATGCAGACATTTTGGTCGTTTACGACTCCCACAACAGGCTGTGCTTATCTACTTCCACATAAAGTTAGATTCTCAAATCTGAAAGGGGACTTGGATGCAGTCAATGCTTTCTTGACTTATTAAGACAAATGAACTTTGCTTCTAATAAGCATAAGCATATAATGAACATATATATCATTTCACGCTTGCAATGGCACAAATTTACTATAACCACGTTAAAATCCCTCAGGTTAATTTCGCCATGGATAGACTGCATAAAAGCCATATGAAGCGGCCCAAAGTGAATTATTGAGAGGATAACTTCATTCATAGCTGTACAGCCAGTTAAAATGCTCCCCTAGAATGCAATCAATTATAGAGGGTTCCTTAATTGTTTACGTCAAAATTCATAAATGAAGATGGTGTAATAGGGCTGGAAACATAACGTGCATGGTCTTCAAAGAATAGTACTCTTAACAACAGCAGAAATATTGGAACGTTATAGCAAAGTGCAGAAATAACAAACTTTAAAAATGCAAAAAATTATACATCCATCACACTTGGGTAGGAATTAAAGTTCATCCAGTTTTAAAGCTCTACCTCAAAGGAACACTACTATCAATGAGCAAATATGGTGCAAGTGTAGTATGAATAATATGATATAATAGAAATTTAAATGCTACACAAATTAGCAATTGTGTATCACGAGAATAGCAAAGAAATCGCGAATACAGAATAAATTAGATGAGAGAAAGCATTTCCGTTCTCCCAGTAACTAATCATATAATTCCCTCTTCCCATCATTAATTACGAGTATTCAGCTACGTGGAACAAAACATCTGACACTCTTATTGCCTGCGCTTCCTTTTCACCAGAAATTACGAGTCATTATGGGCAAGTGGCCGGAAACGTATACTGAACTCGACCAAAACCGTACAATTACATAGTAATTTATTTCATGAAAAATGTCTAGCTTCCACAAAGCTAGGGTCACTTCGTCACCCATATCCAGTTTTGCATCTTGCCGTCGTCCAAGCCAAAATTTAGAAGAAATATTAAATGCCCCGGTTAGCTCAGCATTCATTTCAAATTATTTGTACTCGCAATGAGCAACGCCCATCATATATTATTTTAATGAAGATTTAAGATGATATTTATGCACGTTTCTCCAATTGAAATCATCTGAAAAAGGTCATTTTATATCAATTGATTCTTATCTTTAAAACTCATATCTATATGTGCTGAAAAATTGTCATTATCTTTGCTAATGTGCAAATTAGAACCGAGATTCATCCAAATATTGGAAATTATTAATTAGCTCACAAAATGATGCATTTTGTTTCTGAGATGTTAAATTTCAATTCAGTTTTTCATATTAATAATGCATGTCATCAGAAACATTCGCGGCAATTAATACAGATTAATTTGTTGGACTTCTTCCCGGTATACGTAGTGCAATTATATTGTAATTAAATTACTACCGTTGTCAAATGCAAATTGCTTATTACATATGTGCCTTTCATTAACATTGTTTTTACAAGCACCCATGAGATGAGCTGAAAATAAGCTAAACTTTGCAAAAGAGATTAAGCAAATTCTTAATTACGATTTGTTTATATTTGGCAATAAAAACAATATTCCCAAAACACAATGTATTTCTCTATTACTCAAGAGTATTGCAGATATTTGAAAATTTTAAGGGGTAATAAACTTTAAATTATATACTTTAGCAGTTTAATATTATTTTAAGCAACATTTCGATATTTAATAGTTCCAATATCTTTGCTGTACGATTGGATGGAAGGTTCACAGTAATGGAATTTATTATTGCTTGGAACAATTCAAACGACAGATTATTAATTTAATAAAAAAATACATACTACTATATGGAAATGAATGTGATAATGATCATATAGATATACCGAATACACTGAACCACACACTGTATATGTAAATGTACAGGTAAAGTCAAATTGCATGAATATTAAAGCTGCCATTCAGCTTCCAAAATGGCATCTACATGCAAGGTGGCTTTCAAAAAAAGAAATGGGCCATTTTAACCATGCACAATAGTATACAGCAAGGATACAGGAGACATAAATGGATAGCCTAATGTAAAAAAAGGAGAGAATTTGTGAAGTAGGGAATTGTGTGGGCTGCAAATGTGCAATGTGACGAGCAATCAGAATGTCTAGTGATATTCGTTGTAACGCCTAGAAATCTGAACCAATTTTATGCGAAACCGATTCGCCAAATTGAGTGCTGTCAATCTCGTTTAAGCAGGGGACAGATCGGAATTTCTTTTGAAGCCAGTTTGGCAAAAAGCATGTCTGCCTGAACGTATCTGGCCAAGACATTTGGTGACTGGTGGTGACGTTGATGCTACTCCAAAAATGCTTCATCCCTTTTTGCATAAGGAAAAGTATTTTCCACAGAGTCGAAGCCCTTCACCACCAATGATGTCATATTTGCACTTTCCAAGCTTGTCATCATTTCTTCTTGCACATGTACCAAAATAAAAATCACCACTCTCAGTCAAACAGATTTTCCTTCAACTCGCCACAATATTTGACACAAGTTTTCCAGAAAGACACTTCCAAAAAAACAGACACAATCGAGTTGAAGTACGACCTGCAACTGAAATTATTCTTTACAAATTCAATAAGCATCTCGGGCAACTATAGAGGTTACATATGCAACGAGTAGCTCAAATTCAGGAGAGATTTTGAGATTACATTTTTGCATATGCAATTCAGGGAATTAAGCTTTGATAATCTGATCAGGTGATGCAGTTTGTTATGTGCGCCAAGTCATTCCATTAAATGCTTTGCAATATGTATGCTGTTGTATACAAGGTAGACAATTTATATTATAGCAATACAATAAATTGGAACACTGTAATTTATCGATTAGTTACTGATCTGATACGTGGAGCATTTGGGTAAATCATAATTTCAGCAAAGTAATTTATGTAATGAGTAGCATATCACAAAGAGAAGTCATCATAAATAAAAAAAATTGGCAATCAAATTGAAAATAAAAAATCAATGCTATATAGGAAAGTGATATTAGCGAATTTTTTCAACTTTAATTGCATTAATATTTATGGCTTAATGCAAACAAAATGTTTTTTTGTGTCAACAAGTGACTATTATAATAGGGGCTCCATATCAGAACAAGTTATACATTTGTAGTTTAAAATGGTAAGAATTTGGAGAAAAGTTTCTCTTTTCAAAAGAAGCTGTTCACAAGAGACCAGCCTTGATGGATTTTAACAGAATTGAAAATGAGAACATTGATTTAACTTACAGTTGACTTGAACATAGATTCGCTTGCTGATGGACGGAGGGACTCCATTTGCAGCAATGCACAGGTAAGCACCCATTTGCTTGCGAGTGATTTTCGTGATGTTCAGCATTTCACCTTCGACGAAATTCACTGCGTAACAAGACAGTTGATTTCACAAGCTTATCAGCTGCAATCCCGTTATTAGTTGCATAAAATATACATAGAATAGAGTGTCACTATATGTGCATGTACTCACTTTTAACCTTTTCCCTGCCGGTTGCTTTCAAGATAATAGGCCTTCCATCTTCTCTTCTCCAGATCACCTTAGGTTGAGGGTGTCCTGTTGCTTTGCAGACCAAAAGCACGTTGCCACCCTCTACAACCGCCTCATCCGAACTCGACTCTTCGTAGATGATATCTGGGGGAACTATACGAGGGAAAAGAAGGAGGAGGTATATGTAGGAGGTGAAATCCAAATCATTGCATTTGCATTTTCCTCGCAGAGTTAATGAAACGGTTTCGAGGCACTGAATTATTCAAGCCACCACCATGCACCACCAATACTGCTCTCTTTCCACTCCCAACACCTTTTCCAATTGCCAAAGAGCCACTTCGCTTATATGGTATACAAGTACAGTGACGAACAGAAATAACGATAGGAGATAAGCCACGTTATCACTTATTTTACACTAAAAGCGCAGTTCTCATGCTGGATAACGTCGCAAAGATGCGGGCCAAGAAAACGGAAATCGAGCCAAACACACGTGGTTACATTGCTCACAGATTCACCATTCAGATAAAAGAGTAATTCAGCGCTTTAAGCCACACGTGAAGTACACACAGATACATAATGGACAGATTCGCAGTTATAGAGCATCAACTCAGAGTGCATTTGCCTTGCAGTATACTATAGTAACCAAGCATATCGTCCTTATCCGAACATAACATTGCAAATTCATGCCGTGCTAACAATAATTGAAGTATATATTAAGGCTTGTTTGTCAGTATATCAGTTAACAGATAGGTAACTGATGAAGGTCTTACTAATTAAGCCAGAGTTGTAATTCTGATAATTAATGTCCGATTGCTGAAATCAATCTAAATAATTAAACAGTTGTATGTATCAATAACCACTATGTAAAGGATCATTTGCATCTCTTGAAAATACTCAGGATGATAGATATAGTTACTTGGAATTAATATTATAAACATGAACGTTCAGTAGGAGTCATTAGGGGAGACTTCCCTAGAGGGGGATAATGACTTTATATAGAGAGAGTGGGCATTGTATGACGTAAAATAATGTCAGTGTGTTTAACGAGCGTTGTGCAGCTGCTGGATAGCAGAAGTCAGAACTAATAATAATAATAGTAATAATAACAAGGGCAATGATTTTCTGCGTGTTCGCGTTTATGGCAGCTGACGCTGATAAAATCTGTTGAAAATGGTGACAGAAGGTGGCAACAGTATCGTCAGAGGGGAAAGCATGAAATCTCTCTGTTCATTACAGTGCAATCTCACAATAACAGCTCTCACCACGTATCGGTAAAGCAGACACAGATTCAGCAACATTTCTCTATAATGAAAGCACTGTAACCTTTTCACTAAAGTTCTATGGCTCCTCCTCCTCCTCGAGCTTGTCTACTCGAAATGGGTGAGGTTTTTCTGCAATTGTTGTCAGTGGGGACTTACTATGACGTCACCAATAGATCACCAACAGTGCAGATAAACCTGTCACCCATTTAGAGTAGACATAATCCTAGGAGGAGTCATGGAATTCAAGGTGTAGTATAGTATTGCTCATATCACTGTACTGCTATAAGAGCATCATTAATCTCTAGTTGTACATTTCTGGCCAAAAGTATTGTCGCATTTTGCTATCCTGCAGCACACGATAAGCGACAATACTTTTGGCCGCAATTGTATGTATTAATTGATCATTTAACTGAACAGTTATGAGCACATTACTGCTCAATATTGTTCATATACCAAGGCTATTTATGATCACTTACTTTCTCTATTAGTATTGTGCATATGAATCATTTATACGAGTAACACACCCTTAATATCTGGAAATATTATGCACATCAATTATGAAAGAATAATCACTGATCTCTATATTAATTATCAATTACGAGGACATATCACTGTTCTTGCGCATATCACCCATAAGTTATAGGAGCACATTCTTCGCAGTATTGTGCACATCAATTATAAATCTACCACTAAGAGCTTTTAGTATTGCGCACATCATTTATAAGCAACGAGCACATATAAACTCTGCAGCAGTGGTATTCAATTTTTATTCACAGACTAATACTTTATTTCTCAAGATTTAATCTGTTTTAGGCGCATGTCTGTTATCAGAGCAAGCAGAATGCAACACAGAGCCCACTGTATACCATCAAAATCTGACATGCGATACCCCTCAGAATGTATTAAATGTAATGCCATTAGGTGAATGCATCGAATAACAACAATAGATTTTTATGTGTCATACTTCACAGAAAACTGTAAACAACCGACATGTAAACGTACATCTACACTGTTAATTTAACACCCATTCCGTACTGGCATCATGATGATTAGCAAAAGTTAAGATTTAACATAGAAGATGGCACACAGAGGGATAATTATCACGCTTCACCGGTTGCACATTGCTCGCATGTTGCATGTTCGGATAAGAAATGCAGCGTTAAATCCACCAGTAGCTGAATGCATCTAACAGCACGCACCCTTTACAACCCAATGCATCAATTTAATCAAATAATACATGTTTACTTTGGTGAATAGCAGCTATAGCATTACAGATTGATGATAACATAATTTCATAAAGCATGTACTATACTCTTTTCAAGCGAGACTTTGCAGTGGGGCGGCGGGGAGGGGTGGGACGGCGGGCGGCTGCGGCGGCGAGTTGCGGTGCAAGGTCTCGCTTGTAGGTTACTATTTCATTTTCTGAATATTATTGCTTTTCACCCATGTGCAACTGAGTACAGAATAAGTAAAAGTTAACATTAATAATGTATTTGGGGCACAATTGCTCTCATTACGAGGTCAATCTGTCCACTCCGAGGTGGTGACATCATGTGTGCTGATTAGGTGACCACTTATTGGCACTCCATAAGCATTCAATGTGCGACTCCATGGTATTCATTCTTATAGACATGTGACTGACCACGAACAGAAGCAGGGAAAATGCCGGAATTTGGCTGCCTAAATACCCAGAGACTTTCATTAACATTTTGAGAGTTGACAGCTCAGACATGAAGCATCAAACTGCTAAATGCATATTTATATTTACATTGAATTTTCATAATCCCGAAAAACTACATTGATTTCCCAAAACGCAATTTTTCTCTCAACAAATTGGATCCACCTCTGAATTCAAAAAAGCTTTCCAAACATAACAGGAATTTTAACACATCTTGACACTCTTGCCAACTCCCTCTAACTCTACTTTCACTCCTAGCCTAGAGAGAAAATCCGAAAAGCCATAATAAAGTATTGGAGATTACTCTGAGAGGAAATCTGAACATTTGCAAGTTTAGCTGATTATTTCATATCTACATAATAAAAGTTGCAACAATCCAATGTATACATGGTCAAAGTGCTGTTTTCCCCCATATGAAGTGTGTGGAAGTGACACTTTTTGTTGTGGGAAATTCACCAACTCGAAATGAGCTGCAGGAGACAGAGGACGGTTATGTTCAGCACTTGTTGGCAAGAGAAAATTATCTTATTTGCACATATTCAGCTCTTGGGAGAAAAGGAGAGCGACGAAGCAGTTTATGGCGGACGACTGGAAGGAATACTGAGCTGCTGGCCTGCCTCTATAAATGTATACATTTCCCAAGAGAAATCGATGGAAACGAGCATCGCGAGCGGCGAGAACAAATGTTTGATTATTTTCTTGTCACAAATGCATTTGTCAAGGCTTGGATTGGCCCGCTGAATCGAAGCTCTTAACCGCTTCTCTTCCTCATCCGATCCTAACTGGGCAAACACGAAGAACAGGAAGAAAAAGTAAAGGAAGCAAGATGAAGGGAAGAGAGAAAGAGAGGAAAAAGGAGCATGTGAAGAAAGGAATTGTGAAGGAGAGTGACGGAGCAGAGGAGACCAAGGAGAAAGGCAAACATCCGATTTCACAGAATGCCATTGCGTATACAGACGTGATGACGAACGCCAAAATCTCATTTATACACTGTGTATATACTAACTTATACTATCCTATGGGGGAAAAAGGACACTTTTACCCCCATTTCTTTAGTTGCTACACACATTTAAAGAAGGAAACGAAGCGCATCATGACACTTCGCGGTTCTCCAAAGCGGAAAACCACCAACTATAGTTGCCAGACTTTTCCTCTCACAGTGAGACCCATGGGGAATACCTAACCCGATTATCTACCCATTTCAACAAGAATAAAAAAATTGTTAACAAATCACAAGCATAAAAAAATCCTGGAAAGTTTTCATCTAGGCTTACAGATTCCTTGGCTTGAGATTTTTTCGACTGAAATGTAGCTTATATATTATTACATAGTTGAAATGTGCGTTGAGGTGAACAAAAACGGTGAACTTCTGTATAATTAAATCCCTTTACCATTATAAAAACAATAGCATATGTTATTAAAGAAGGCGTAGGTCGTTTCTCTTTTCGAGGTTAAAATTTCAGTTTTCGTCTTTGGCTCCCTCAGGGATAAATTAAAAAAGATCGATATATAGTTTCGAGCAGCAGAAGAAAACTTCAAAATATTATAGCAATGTCAATTTTTGCAGTTTTGGGTCGTATATTTTACTTGGGGCTACTATTACTTTTTATGTAAGGCAACACATCCTTTTCTTGTAAGGATACTGTTAAAGTTGCAAGTACTATGAGGAGTATATTTTAGGTCTCAGATTTAAAATGGATATGCATTAATATTTTATATCCATGAATTTGTAACTCTGGGCAACACATGAATTTTTAGTTTAAGTGGTGTTTGCAGCTCAAGATTATACCAATTTCTGACTGGCTGTTTTACACTTTCACGTCATTGCAATCCTCCTCAAAGAAAGAAGTTCCTTGTTTTATTGAAAATAAACAGATAGATAGACAAACTGCAAAATGTTGATTGATTTAGTTTATGATGCATTTCAACTAAAATTCTGAGAAATCAATGTCTATAAATACTCATTGCAAACTCATTGCAAAATATTTTGTAGGTACTCCTCAATTTTTAAATTGCCACTTATGCGCAAGACCATAATAGTTCTTAATGAAAACCTTTCGTAAATGAAGTGTAAAATGAAGAAATGAAATTGAATATAATAACCGTTTAATAAAACAGACCTCAACTGAAATTTCCCAATTAAATTAATGCATAGCTAGGCAATTGTGCGTTCAGAAGTACTTTTACAATAGATAGAATGAAGAGGCCATTTGAATATTTCCAACTAAAAAGAAGTACACCAACTTGATATAGAAATTGATTAACATTTTTCAGATTAATCTTTGAAGAGAAAATTGCAATTTGATGCTGCGATATACGAGTAGCCTAAGTGATGACTTTGAATGAAAATGAATTTATTATAAGGACCTGGGGAGAAAAAAGTAGCAAGTGATGCAAATAAAAAACAGGTTGGACATGCCCTTGCATGCGCATATAAACGAGTTTTAGGTACCCATGAATAGCATGAAATGGACAAAATGGTGGTGGTGCTTCAGTCGATATGTGATAAATGGTTGTGCTTGCAGGCATGTTGCTGACAAATGATGCAGCAGTCACATTCGTAAAACATCTAGGTTCATCTCGCCAGTGCGCATGCGCCATCGCATCTATATTCTGTCTACATGCCTATTCGTCTTGTAAGAAGGTGCAAAGAAATGTTTCATGTTGGCGCCTCATCCTCTCACAGAATTGCAACAAACGGCCATTGCCATTTCCCAACACCAGAAATCTCTAACATATCACAATGCAAATCCTAATAACGACATGTGGGCTTTGTTGTCACACTAGTGTCAACACTGTGCAAACCATTCATTCAATTTAAAAAGTGACTTGTTTAAACATTCTTTAATGGGTGCAAACATGTAACAGTCCTTCATTTTTTTTTATAAACTCGAACTTGAATATTATTCCAGGAGAAAATATAATAGGGTACCTGTAACTTTAAAATATAAATAACGTTAGATTAGAAAATTAAGTGAAACCGTCGGTTTTTAAACACTTTTTGTAACAAAACTTACGAGCAATAAGCCAACAACCAGACAATCTTAGTATATATCATAGTTATATATCGGTTTCAGATATTTCCCCCACAAAATGATTGAAATTTCCTTTCTTGAGGTGCCATGCTGTTACGAGGATCATTTGGCTCTAACAATGATCAAACTGTGCTCATTAAAGGGAAAATCGCTTGCAGGGAAATCCATCACACCAGTCCAAATAACAAGCTGTAATGGCTGCTGTCCATTTCATTCATTCAAATGGATGATCGTACCAAATGGTACCTACATACCGGTTGATTCCACAAATTAAGTGTAATAACGGTTTCAAATGGGATACTTCATAGTTAGGAGTATATTTTTAATAATAGCTGGCACTTTTTTAAAAAATCTCACTGATTTGTGATGATTAGCTATTTTCTAGTCGTGTTAGAGCCAAACCATTACTTGCCCAAGGGTTTGGCGTTTAAAATTTGCTAATATATTCATTAAGATGTTGATATCTCCATATTTCATATAAACAATTTTAATATAAAATTATATAAATGATGAACTCTAATTGTAGATAATACAAAGTTTTATGTTGAAATTACGTTAGGTAGTTTTGAAATGGTAATCACAGTAACAGTTCATGGGCATTTTATATCTATGTAGGTAAAGCTTTTAACGACACTTCAAGGGCTTAATAACATAAATTAACATCACCATAGTCTTCAGCACTTCCACCATATAACTCAGCTTATGCCAATTAGTTGGGAATTATTGTAATAAGGCCAACTGTGATAATACAGTAGCTTCAGGCCAAAACCCGCATTATTATCCCAAAAAAATTACTATACGACCGCCAATGAGCAACATAATTGAACACAAATATGAAATGATATTACAACGTATGACGTCAACGGAAAAATTACGAGCACAGGCCAGATGAATTTTCGGGACACGTTTTCCCTAGTGATATTTGATATTGCCTGTGATGCCATTTGATTGCTGAATTAACGACAACATCAAAACTCTTAATAATGCAAACACCTTGTTTATTGGGCTAATAAAATTCCTAATTTTAAACTCCAACCACCAAGAAAGTGCTTTAAAATAGATAGGCAGGTACATGTAAGTACAATAGATTTGGGCTAACAAGGTATTATCTAGATAGCTGTAAATACTATGTGATTTAACAAGGAGTATTTTACATGTGTCAAAATTAAGCACTGATAATTTTAGAAAGTGCAATAATAAATAGATGAAGTAGAGCTGAAACTCGCACACCAGAAAGATCTGGAATAGTCAGGGATTTAAAAAATATATGTTTTGTGATATTTACAGGATACTCGATTTGTGGTCATCAATACAAAAATCTAATGAAGAACGTATGTAACTTTTAAAACAGGAATATTATAAGAAACAGTAAATACCTAATAGCAATGGGCACGAGAGCTGACACTCCAGGGGTTCAGATTATGACGTATGCTACTCTCTAAACAGGGTGCCACATGTACGATTCGTGGACTGGCTTTGACTGGGCCAACTTATGGCTCCCTGTTTGGAGAGTAGCATACGTCATAATCTGAACGCATGGAGTGTCAACTCTCGTGCCCATTGCTATAGCTGTTATTTATAAATGTGTATAGGTACAAGTAAATTTAATAGAATTTTGTGCATGAAGTTATCAACTTTATAACTTATAGTGTATCAATAGTACTATTTAAATTCAAACAAAGTTAAATGGCTAAGCTATATAATGCGTACACAAGGGAAAAATGGAATTTTAAAGGTGAAATGACATGCTATTTCTACCTCACTAATTTCAACGAAAAATGTGACAAAATATTAAATCATGCATAATTGATTCCAACCAATTGTTGGAAAATGTTTGAGGTTAAAATTTTCGAGTTAGTAGCTAATAAAGTTTCATAGATAGGAGGTCGGCTGGCCTAGGAGAACCTCCTAATTTAATTACCCTCGTCCAAGAAGTTTACATTTATTCTCCAAAATTAATAAGTGCAAATAATTTTGTATACTAATTTCCACAGCTATTTTGTTATAAACACTTGCTTTATTCGCTTTATCTCTTTGCTCAGGTTGAGTTAGCTCACCTTTAAGTACAACTAAATGAAGTTTAATATAATCAGAAAGGTGTGTTCCTTTTTACAACAATTTTTATCACTTTGTGAAATACAAGTTATTATAATAAATTTTCCCTTCTGTCTATTTATACTTTTTTTAGTAGTTCACTTGTCATTGATTATCTTATCTTTGAACAGCTGAAACAGTAATAACAATGCTCTTCGATTTTCCAATTCCTATCCTGGGGCTTCAATTACAAGTTTGTGTTTATCAACTTGAAGTCCTTCCGTTTTTCAATGTATACGTTTTAACAATGTTGACATCAATCTTAAATTAGAGTTACGTACAATGAAACCATCTTATGTGGTTGCACATGCATGCATGGCTGGCTATAATATGAAATAACTGTTATTTTTAACCAAGAAATCGTAACATTTATTGTAACTAAGGAAGTTGGGCTTTTCTCTGTTGCCTAATTATGAATAGACATAAGTACCTATACATCCTGGTTTTCTTTGAAATTATAATAAGCATCATGCAGAGAGCAGGTTACGAAATTAAAACAATAAATAACCCCGACACATAAAATGAAGATAAATGCTAGGATTTGAAATTCGTATATATACAGGACGACTTTAACAAAGTTTCCATGTGTGGTAATTTATATCAATCCGTTTTAATGAGAAATTACGAGTTGACATTTCGCACCGAATATTATTATACATGTATGCAGATTTGCTGCTTTGCCTCCAGTTGGAATGAAAAATAAACCGCATTTCAAACATTCTTATGTGTGAGAGTAAATCGAATTAAATAAATATAGCTGTGCACTGGGTGTTCAGGAAGAAGAAGAAAAATATAAGAAGAAGAAAAAATGTCATGGCATTTTGAGTGATACGTGTGTACGCATACTGTATTTTCATATATAACCGCAAGTGATATTCGAAGAAGTTTTACATTATAAAAACCTTATAGACGAGTATGATTTTTTGGGAGCAGTCAATATCCAGATAGAAGTTCAACTTGGGAATTTTATGTATACGTATTATAATCTGAAACGTATTTTATATGTATTAATTTGCAGGGAATTTTATATATGTAGGTATACTATTTCATATTTAATTCGTATTTCATTTCAGCATTTTACTTGCTACAATTTTATATCAATAAATGTCATCTTTCTGGTATAACATTCGTTGCTTGGGATCAAACTCTACATTTTGTGAAAACGGATCAATACGGACTCAATCTTGGAAATACATAGATATACTACCAAATAGATATATATACCCAAGTAGTACAATCATTTGCAAAAAAATATATTTGATATATTCATCAAACTGGATCGAATATTTATGATGGCATGCAGAAATTATACTATCAGATAATTGAAGAGCAGCATTGAAAAAAAGATACAACTACACATTGGCTGTTATTAAAAAGCGAAAAAACAGAGCCACTGACAGAAAATCATACAATATTAATGAAAAATACATTTTTCGCAATTCCAATCAATAATTTTGTCAAGTGTCAGTTGCAATTTTCAATGATGTTTCCAATAACGGAACAAGAGTAAAAAATGTGTCAAATTAATTTTGACTTCTATGTACTAGATCTGCAACATACAGGCATGCATTATACACAATTCAGAAAATTGTTCATTTTGAACTATAATTTGAATTTATCACAGCAGAATAATGCCACAACTGCAAACTTTATTTCCTGCATAACTGTAACAGTCATGTCGCCAGTATGTTAATGATTTACAGGCAGAACTGCTGTCAACAATGCCACAGAATCTAGTCATGCATGCATGTGCAATATATACAACAATCCATAGGAACCATTATATGTACATAATACATGTACCTTCATAATGATGCATTGTACTGCATGTTACTGCATTTACTATTGCAGTAACAATTAATTGATAAATTTGAAATTCATTAAGGAAGAAACACGTCAAGAGCAATTATTTGCCCCGAATTTCAATAATTTCATGGCTATATGCATTCGGCTCCCAATTGCATCAAATAAATTCGCATTATACTTTATTGGCGGAAATTCAAGTTGATGTTTATGGATGAAAGCGCAAGTATAATGATTTATTATTGCACCTTGCAAAGATCAAACAAAGCAAATTAATACGGCGTTTATTCTCGAATGCAATATGGCTCCACTCCTTTGCCCATTTAAATTGCAATACAACACAAATTACAGATAGGAGCAGGATATAGCATAAATAAAGGGGCCGGATATAAATTACGTTACAACTTTATCACTTTATTACTCTCTTCCAATTATAATTGACTCATTTCATTAAGGACTTTATTTTATGGTTGGCAGAAAACCAGTTTTCTCAAATGATGACGTCATTTATAAACTGTTTCAACCAATGGCAAGGTCAATTACAGAAATGCACTATTAATTGTGCAATATATGATATTTTCGCCTGAAGAATAGAAGGAAAAATGAAAAGGTATACAGCTATAGGCTGGAAGATATGTGGAATATAATGGAAAGAGTTTTGTAAATGTTATATAAAAGCCTTGGGACGCAATCAGCAAGTGAGGGGGCCAAGGGATGCTATTTGAGCACTATGAAAATCTCATCAGCATAAATAAGACAACGGTAGGAAAGTATTGAATTACGCCCTAGAAATTGGTATGCGTACAGCGGAATTCTGTCAATTTGACGGCAGAGCAAATAAAGAAATATCTTTTGATGTACACACACACACAGGGAACCCTCGAGTGGAAGAAAATAGGTCGACATATACAAGGGATTGCGATTTGGACTTCAATTTCGAGAAATACACATACACACTATAAGATAGAGATATGGAAGTGCAGGATTTAGTATAGCCGTATAGTAAAAGAGAGGTTGTGAGCAATGAGGTGCCTGGATCCAAAACCCAACATCTATATCTGTTTGCAGCATCCGCCAACAGATACAACATCTGCCGGCTTTTGGTGATGATAACTGCAATAGCCGTAGCTGTTGTAATTGCATTGCCATCTCGTAGGACCAACGTGCACGGCTTCCTCATTATAAGTACACATGGCAACAACATCTCCTAGCTGCCAAGTTCGCAGCTACTTTTACTTATAGACGTGCTATATGCTATATGCTGCATGCATGCCTCGCAATAAGACTATGTACTCACCCACAACTTCGATTAACCCCGTTTGACTCTGCATTTTGGCTGTGTTGAGCTGACACACTGTTTTGAGAGAAAAATAACAAAGAATATTACATAATGTTGTGGCATATAAAATTATCAGTTCATGAAAATATTACGAGGTAAATTATTTCATTTTGCAAGGATATGCACTTTAAGTGCATTTACATAAACATTTGCGCACAATCTTATTTTTAATATATTTCTATATAAATTTCAATCAGTCTCTTACAATGTGATAATCTCTAATTAATATTGTTATGAATTAGCCTTGAAGGGAATTTTGTATCTATACTTAGATCATTATATTTCAGCAACTCATTAGATCTCATTGCATTGTCATTTCAATCTGCATGTATCCATATATGCATTGCATTTGACCTATTTCAGTAAGCAGCCATTGGCTGAAAAACCAATTAAAAATGGCGCTTTTAGTTGGGATTAAGTGGATATAAACTGGTTTTCTGTCAACCAGTTTGCAGCTTTATCCCAACTATGACCTCCATATTGGAATAAGGCGGTGCTACTGAAAAAGGTCAATTGGACACCTTTACTGCATGACCCTGTATGGATATACAACTGATCTAATTGAGGCTACACCAATTATTAAGATCACCATTGTTTCCATTGTATGTAAAATTATTTGTAAGGAATCGGCATAACAAAATTAAGTTATTTTAGCTGTATACAATAGTGTGCAAAATTAATTCCCAGATTATGTCATCGAAACGAGGTTAGGAATGCAAAAAAGTAAGACTTTAAAATGATATTACTGTAGTAGCCACTGTCATCTTCTTGCACGTCTCGAATGTGAAGGTTCCAAATCCTATGGCCATTGTGAGATGCCGCTATGCGATGATTGTGGCTGATGACGTGCGTGTGGATGGTCAAGATGGTTTGGGTGTCCACTTTGATCCAAGCTACCTGTATAATTAGATAGTTATTTGGCATCTGCCCAAAACATCGCGTTTTCACAATGACTTGTATAAATGTACCTATGCAATATGTACCTACATATAGCAAATGACAAATGTGTTGCTTATTTTTGAATACAATGCAGGGAATTATTGCAACCAGATATTTCATTTCCCTTTCGAGCATATATATATATTTTAAGGTTGCAAGCTGTAAATATTATGTCAATCAAAATAATCTAATACGAATATAATAACCGAATAAACAACGATAAAAAACTTGACACGTTATTTTGAATTAACTTAAAATAATGACAAAAAACAGTTGTAGTTTTACTATTTCTTTAAATATTGCACACAAAAAAATGCGACTTTTTAGAATTAAAAATTAATGCATTCTTGATTTTATTGCAAAACATTGGAAAAAAGTAGAACAATAAACTTTTGAGGAAATGCACTCAGCTGTCTATTACAAATTAACAATTATTATTTATTAGCCCTGCTTGAAACCTTGAAACAATGGTCAGTGGATTGTACCCAGTCGTTGCATTGCAGGGAATTGGATTTAAGGGGCCAACACAACACTTCACCATCACATTTTGCTTATAAATGACATCATAACATTTTAACATTTATGAGATATGCATGGCAGCACTATCATTAGCATATAGGGCGAAACGGCTACACCCTATAGCTTCAACATACTTTTTTCCAACTTTGGAATTGAATATGAAATACAATTATGGATGGAATAAATGAACTTGATGTTATTATTACCTTATAGTTTCCCAGGTGGTCAACGACGCAAGATAGTATAGCTTCTCTGCCAACTGCAACAGTGATATTTTTCACCGGCTCGCCGAATTCAGGTCCCGAAGAGAGCCCTAAAACGAAACAACGGTTATAAAAGCTGAAGCTGATGGTTAATGATAATTCCAAGCAATAGTGGCAAAATTGCTCTAGCTTTTGCTATATGGCTAAGCATTCATTGAGTAGTCAGGAGCATAACCGTAAAATTGTCCCGCTAAAGTTTAACGACTTCCTCTCAACCTAGAAATCCGTGATGATGGGGTAGGGTTAGGAGATGAAAAAACCACAGAAAACCGACTAAGCTACTTGAGTGGAAAGGTTTAGGCAATTAAAAAAGCCAGTCTTCCTTTGTATATAAGCTCTTCATGGCACATATAACATAACCGCGCCTCGTTTGCATACGACTCAAGATGGTTCCTTGAAGGATCTCTTCCGGGACTTGCACTATTAACTCCTGCATCCATGAATTAATTTTAAAATCTAGTAAGGAATTACGTTAAATTAAATTTTGCATTCACAACCCGGAATGATTGCCTAATATATTATTTAGAGAAAACCCTAAGTAAAGCAGGGTCTTACAGCGGAGCGAGATCACGTAATGCGGCACGTACGAATCAAACGAGCAAATGTTAATTAATATAAAAGTTTTTCCAGAATAAAATCTCATGTTTAGTGTAAGGCATATACATACATGAATCACTTACGACGGCCATTTATAAAAAGAAACAAAAATTCAAATTTTAACATAATTATTATACCTATTAGACGTATTAATACGGATCATGCATGAATAATCAATCATCGGACCGAAAATTATAAATTTTTCCCTTCCACCCACTTTGCTGACTCTACCAAAAATAATTTGCCCCTTACCCTATATAAAGTCAATCACAAGCAGGTACACCGACATTTTTCGATTTAACTCCGCAGAGATCCGAGTAATTTCTCGTGTTGCGGCAATTATTTGGAAATCCACTACAGAAATTCCATCGAAAAATGTGCAAAAACCAGTAGAAAATAGCGTTTAACTTAAAGTTGATGACAGAATATATTGACATTCTTTATTGTCAGAACTAAGCTGGCATCCGATTGCATTCGAACATCTGACTTTTGTTCTTGACTAATGAAAACATTCTTGGCAAATACTTTCGAGTTTCAGCTCGAGTTTCGATGAAGGGCGGCGTTTATTTAAAGTCAAAGCTAAAGTGCTGCTCAAATCTGCACGCTATAATAATGCAACAGATGATTTATGAATTCCCATTGTACGATTCAGTTTTTTTAATAATACAAAATTTATTTATTGTGCAGTAGTCATGCAAACAAATTAGTTGCATGATGTAATTGTTAAAAGTACAAACTCAAAGATTTTGTATTACAGTTATATTAATTGGATAAAATGAGGTATATCATATTATTTACATAACAAAAACAGTAATGCAAGCGAAAATAATTCATGAGAGTATTTAATATTGATTAAACACGATAAGTGACATGCAATATTGATTTTTTCCATCGCCGTCACACACAGTAACTGTTAAAGAAGTCATTGTGAGGAATATTGTATGAGAAACGCCTATATCGAATATGATATTTCATGTTCAGTTCAGCAACACATATACAATTCACGTAAACTAAAATCCCAACAAATATAGGGTATAACAGGGCAGGAATATGGCGTATTAGCGTGCACTGAAGGGATTTCAGAAGTCGGTCCCTGTAATAAAATGCGGGTTGCATCTGAAATCACTGCACATTCCTGCTCGTAAATTGCACGTTAAAACGCAAGAAAAAGGTTACATACAACACTGTTATTCCCCCTACAATTGCCCTATGTACATTGCATATACACCCAGAATATTGGCAAGGTAAATTCATTTTCGTTTACATATGCTGTATAATATCCCAAGGGAAAATGCGCCAAATTTAATACCAGAATTACTGTAAAAATGCTGCATATACCCCAATCCAATCCAAAAAATTGCAAAAAAGTCAACATTTTCTGGAAGCATCATTTGTATGTATAATGAAAATACGCGTATACTTTTTGTATAAAAAGAACAGCAACCTAACCAGGTCCTACACCTGTTGCATTAGGCATTATACTTCAATTATTAATTTTGTGTATGCAAGTATTTCTTGAGCATTGATCTGAAATTTCTGGACTAGATAATGTTTAATAATTAACATTAATTATGATGCATTATATGCATCCATGGAATAAGGCAAATTGCAATACACTCATTTTGTTTTTTATTAAAAAGTATAGCAATATCCCGAAATAAAAACTATTTTGGCAACAATGTTATAGCTGACAAATGCTGTCCATGTGTATTCATTTGTCATGGCATCTTCCTGCCACCATGAAAACAAATCAAACTATAGCTCCGTAAAGCAGTACAACTTATACATTGTAACCATATAGTGTTCTATCTTTATCAGCTCTCTATATAGATAAAAATGGGACAACATCGAATATAAGTAGGTCCTATATCTTAGAACATGCATTCCTTGCATCACCTGCAATTACACTGCATATGTACAGCAAGCAGACAAATATACATGACCTATTCTGCGGTTAATTGAGCCCCATGGACACAGATAAGTACAAATGATCTCTGAAATGAACCTACTTGTATGCAAACTTGCACAGGATTCCAGTCAGGAAATTACCATACTACCAAAATAAACTTTTGTATAATTTTGAGCAAACTTTCCATTCGCATACAGTAAATATACTTATGCACACATAAAATATAGTGCTGTATCATAAGATTAAAGGTAAAGTGCATGGCCCATATTCCCAGGAAAGTAAGAAATCGAAATTGCACTGTGTTATGGTATCATCACATGCAGTATATATACGCATATATGTATGAGACTGCTTTGCAACTTAACTGTTGACGCAATTTGCGCTGAAATCTTTCTCCCAAATGAGATTATACGGATTTTTTTTTAGTAAAAAGACCACCGACAAGAGCCGGGTCATAAATTTTGAGCTCGTTTCATTAAAAAAACTATGGTAGGTCTACTTTCTTTCTGTAATCGATCACTCGCATGTATAACAGTGTGAGACATTGTGTATGTTGCAAAAACACCTGAACAAGGCCAAACAGGGTTCTAAATCTTTCTGCAAACTGTATGCCTACCCTAATTTCCGGAAACAGCTTCAATAGTTACATCAATCTGAAGATATTGATGGAAATAAAAATCCACACCCACATCACAGTATGGTCAGCCATTGCTGGGTAATATATATGTTCAACTTTTAAAGTCTGTTGCAACATCCATTCATTATACGATAGCATAAACTGCTCTTTTTGCCAGTCATGTTACAGTTTGCAGGATATAGCAATAAATGAACCCGCCTATTTTTCCAGCTTAATAAGCACAATATCTTAGAGAGGCTGACACAATGAATGTTATTATTATACCTACTATAAGCATGCATAAGCCCAACATCTATACCCATTTCGATTGAATGATACTTTATTATTTGACACTGCAAATTTGTAAAATAAGCCGTGAAAAACTAAGTTTTTTGGGTACTACTAAGTTTATTTATAAATCGACATAAGCGTCAATTATGAACTGGAATTTTGTAAGTCCATTGCCACAAGCGCCGTCACTGCCCGTCATCAATAGCATTTCGCATGGGCTTTGCAGTGAAAACAACCCATAAAGCTCCCCCGTTTGGGTTTTTGCAGGGACATCGAGTACATTGACATTACTGTTTTTGAGACTGGATTTTGCGACTTATGGGACCTACTAAGGTATTTTCTGGGAATGTAATTAAACGTGATGTGGTCAGTTGATAAATGAAAAGCCAACCGCCAACTGGTCGGAGGACATTTCACCGCAATGTGGTGGCTAAATGGCTTGCGACAGCGATCATTTGCATTGCAGGCTGCGTGCAAATTTGCGATTCCAGATTCGCAGTTTAATATATTTTCGCATTTTTGGACGACACCCGCAAGCGTCAAAATCGATGTGTGTATGCTGTATTATGTGAGGGGTGAATACATAATAATTTACATACGTAAGCGCATGCAAATCGCACGACTTTGCTTAATGCACAAACGTGCATCACCGATGATGCAATATTCCCCTTTCTGTGTATTTCTTTGACGTACATTTTTAAAGATCGAATTCAGATATTTTTAAACCTGACAAAAGCACGGACTTCATGCAAATAGCCTTGATGATACGGTTTTTATGTATTATTTTAGACTTCAAACTATACAGGGTGGAACGTAAGTATCACCTGTTTAGGATTTACTTCGAAAATAATGAACAAAGTTGATCATCTCATCGGGGGATATCTATCGATGACGTCACACGTGACCTTGAGACACCCTATCAAGGCCATTCGCAATATATAAGTTGGTGTTGAAAATGTGTTGGGGAAAAGTTATTGAAAAATGTAGGAACATGGTTTGAAGCTATAGTTCTGTTTACACAGCTTTAAATCATGCAATGTATAGTATAGAGTATATGTGTTTGTGAGGGTGCGTGAGCAGTCCTCGTAAATGTACTGGCCAATTTTACTACCTTTCACGCAATAATAACTATGCCACGTTACATAGCCAGAAATTGCACGCTATAACGCTTATACAACATGGTCAAATCCGTTTTTATTAGTAAAGAAAGGTTGGACCAGGGCACGGAGCTCTGGCTTTTCACTCTATAAAAAAGCTTCCGTGGAATATCAAACGTGAGTACATGGAAAATTATGTGCAAGTATTCTATATAATCTCTATACACAATCCTTCAGAAACTTGGGACCAAGTTCGATCATCAGAAAATGTTAACTTTTTGAGAACAAAAATCTTAATACAGAATCCTTGAATACTCTGATACGTTGTAAATAAGGTAAGTAAAAAGTCAATAGTTCCAAGTAAATAATTTGGATTGGGGTTGAGAAGATTTTGATGGCCTCGAAGAAACATTTCAAGTTCATAGGGTAATTTGCAAAGAACATGTTGCATCAAATTCTTATAATTGTTACCTCCATTCTATCCAAATTATTTACATGGAACCAGACTTCTGACCCACCCTGTATACTCGGCTGACAACGTATTATATATTATGAAGGCAGTACGCATAGGCCTTCTTAGAAATTTATTAGAAGTGCTACATGAGCCACTCGGAATTCAGCAAGGCAAAATGCAGCAGAGCAAAATTTGGAAGTAGCATAAAGTTATAATTGCATGACACTGAAAGAGATTTTCAGTCTATCTTGATGTAAGGAAAGTGTACGAAGAACAGACAACTCGTTTCTCATATACAGTATCTATACTGTTTAAGGTTTCAGCCAGAGGCTCGTATACGTGATCTGAGTAGGGAATTCATGCAATTTCTTTACGCCATGCAGCACCACTGCACTCATCGGTAACAACAGGATTTCCGACACTAAATATCTCTCAGCCAGCACAGAGTATGTGTGGGCAAATGTTCCTACTTTCCTTTTCACTAAACGCAAATGCGGAGGAAAACACGCTTTAAACATATCCAATGTTTTGCAGCAGCTCTACATTTTTTGTAAACCTTCGCAACAATATTTTTTACTTCTTACAAAGATAACCAAGAATAAATCTGCGAAATCAGATTTCCATTTACCAATGTTAGGATCAGTATAAGAAATAAACCTGAAACCAGCAGATTTTGTATTTTTTTAAATTATGCAACCTGAACTTTTTGTAAGAATTTTACGATCATAAACACGAGGTGAGCATTGCAAAACGCGTTTTTATATAGTCTACCTAAATCCAACCTGAATCTTTTCTACGAGTACAGAATGCTAAAAATCTTCCAATACCACCAATATGCGAACGTAGTGAAAGAAATGCTGCGCTGCATCTGCGTTAAGCAGGAATAGTCGATATCCTTATAAAGTAGAACCTACCAATGGTAGAATCTCAAGGTAGGATATTGTAGTATTCCTGCTTCAACAGGTCGAGAAACAGTGCCAAGAAATTTGTTAACGTGAAGAAATCTCAACGAACTCCACCACTCACGTAATCAACAATAGGCCAAAGCTTATTAAAGTCAACGTGTTTCAACCACAGTTCGTTCACATGGCCATCATCAGAATAAAAGAGTAAATGATGGAGATTGCAATTAAAGAACCTCTCGTTGGAATGGATTTAATCTGCGTTGCAGCTTCCGCATCTTGCCCCTTGCAGCAACTCTTCCCTGCAAAGCTTCAATGGCAAGAGCCTGAACGAGTGATAAGCCGAGATTGAAACAACTCGGTAGTGTATCAAAGAAAAAGGGGGAAATGACTTAGATACCTTAATAGAGCTCTGAACCGCAACACAAACTGAAAAAGGCTGGAAAACAAAAAGAAGATTTTGGTGGCGTTGAGTTGCGATCCGCAAATGTGGCAAAATTGAGAGAGTGGGTGGAAGTCGTTGATTCGCTCTAACAATCGCATCACCAATCACAGCTGGAACAGATACTTGTATCGTTCTAACGGTGCGGCACAAATGCCAACTGCCAAGAGATTGCCATTAACTAAGCGAACATCTCCGTTTTCTAGATCCTACAGGATTGAACAGAAGGACAATCCGATTGGCGACTTGGGTCATTAATTCAGGTCGCTCGCACTCCACCAACACCCCAAGGCCATTCAGCGATTGTAATCACCTTAATTGCCGGCGATACACACCAATTTCTCGAATTAAATACGACACTAAGATGCTCTCTGTATAATTAATGATGGAAACGGTTTTTGCAACCAAATCAAACCGGTCCCCTAATTTCAGTTTCTGGGAAAAGATTACACAACTCATGAAGAAACTTTCAAACAACTAATGTCTTAAATCCAATATGGAGTGGCTATAAACTATACACATTAAAAAAATCCACAGTATACCCAATATGGGAATAAATGCTCACAAAAGTTGAAAAAGGAGCAAGTTTTTAACAATAGGAAGTCTACAAGTGCTTACACCAGCTTAAACTACAAAAAATCTAAAAGAAATGACAAATTTACTATTCCAACACTAAAATCGTTCGAAGCATAAATTTTAAGATACTTATGTCGATTTTAATAATATGAATTCTATGATCGTCACAATTCAATTTTAAATAATGTGAGAACATGATTAAATTTTAAATAAAACCGTGCAGTGATATATTTTTGAAGCATATACGGTATTAATAACATGTCAAGAGCAGACACATGGTATGTTGGGATTTGCTGGATGGAAACAGTAATTGTGTGTGACGGGTAAATGCCAAAGGGATAGATGGAGAAGTTGGTGTGGTCATCACCGGAAGAGCTCGAAAGATCTGTGACATCACTTCCGGTTCAGCTCCATTCCCCCCATTATATACGTATTACCAAACACCGATTTCAAACCGGCATCGTGTAAATCCTGTTTAAAACCTGGTCAACAAACAGTCTCTGAAGTGCAAGGTAAATAGGAAACATTCTGAGTAATTACTATCCTGAAAAAGTAGCATGTTCAATTTTACAATTGCAAACAACATCTCAATTCCTGTTTATTGTCTCCAGCCTCGGCTGACAAATTTACTATCAATGATTAAATTCACTGATACTATATTATAATAATTTGAGCTTTCACAATTATTGTTATTTATTATACTTCTCAAATAATTAGGGTTTTCATTGATAACTAATGACTTTTAGCATTGACTGTACTGTATGAATTTGAATTGCAACTCATTTTATTTCATCAACTACGTAAGGTTAGGGAATTAATTTATGTTTGAAATGAATAAATGTGTGAAAATAATACGTAGAAAGTTATATGCCCCAAGTATACATTTTTTAAATTGAATTATGATTTGGGGTTGATACTGTAATTGCTATCAGTGCACATTTATCCGTCATAAGGATCAAGATGGCACTGCGTAATTGCAGTTTCCCAATGGAAGCATATTTCATTTTGAGAGAGCCTATGTGCTCTTAAATATCAAATGTAGGATAGATATTAGTAAATTAGGAGTTGAAGAAACCCAGTCACCATGATAAAATATTCCTCTTGTGAACTTATAATTGGAGCAGCAATTATTAAAAACGAAACCATTTTTTATTGGAAAGAGATATAAAAAAGCAAGTTAATTTCAATTGAGTGCATTAATAAATTAGGATATTTGTGACATAACATTGGATGAAAATAATTCTTAAGTACAGCATTAGAATTACAGTATTCTCAACGGAGTAGGTTTATAAAGCTTCATGGCAAAACCAATTGAATGATTTAGAGTGAACTCCATCTTGCTTTACTAATTTCATTAAATACTTCCTTTCTGGAAATAGCCTCGATCACGTGACCAGTGTTGCAAATGCACAAGAGTATTCATTCGCAGCCAATAGTAATATTGCACAAGCAGGGATTAGTCACAGATGCATGAGCAGATTGCTTAATTCGTACTCAGTAATATTGTTCAATATCAGAGCCTAAACCTTTGATGAGATGGATGGATTATTTGGTCACGTGACAAATTATCTACGGGCAAAATCTCCATACCGAACACGAAATTAAAGCTTCATATTAGACTCGCTTTTCTTTACGTAATTTGAGAACAGCCCCTTGTTTATACACTATAAAATGGCCACAAAGTAAATCCCAATCTTCAAGAAAGTTTACAAAATTCCTTTCAGCTATGATTTTCGCCAAAGTCAATTCAAATAGGTATAGCAAATGTATAAGCATCTTCCCTGTCAAGTGTCAAACTGTGTCCTTCATTCATTCAAGTTTCAGCCAATTAGATCAAGAAAGACTGGAATAAAAAACCGTTTTTCGCTTCGCTGCTTTTAGTGGCTGTCACATCGCATAAATACATGTCAATGCCTTAACGTCATGGGAAAAAAGTCCAGGTATAACAGGGGAAAAAAATGAACGGTGATGGAATTTGTTTTTCACAAAGCAAGTGCATAAATATGCTGCTGTTTATATAGCATGCGGTAATGAAATTAACAGCGTCTCCTTATTATAGCAAGGGTGTAAGCTGGCAAGCAAATGAATATGTAACTAAAGTAAAGTGAGCTGACTACCCCTTGCCAATCTCCCATCCCTGCCCACTCGAAAAATGCCGATCGATTCTCTACCAATGTATATGTATATAGCAAGAGGTTGCCCTAGGCTGACGGATATAACAGTCGGAAAATATTGCCCAGATTTATAGATAATGCGTGCGAGAAATCTCGGTTCGAGCCGCAAGGGGAATCACAGATTCTTGCACGCAAGTATACATCCTATATACTTGATAAAATCCATGCATATATGATGACACACATCTCCTTCTATGCATTTATATGTGCACCGAAATATAATTATGGAAACAAAGTGGCTCCCATGTTATTAACATTTGCAATTCTTATACCAATCCCTCCTTACACTGTTCCAAACAATATCCTTCTATATCCTTGACTCCTAACCGAACATTTTCATGAAAATCTTAATTTTGCCTGCAATAACCGTATGGTCTGTACCATTCAATAGACAAACTTTCTGCTTTTTGTGTAAGCATTTTGAATCTAACTTTTTTGGCAATTACATGCATAAACCACCTTCGATGGCTTCTTTCATGTAAAATGGGGAAGCTAATTCAAAAAAAATTATTACTTTTTTATTCTGTTAGCAAAGATAAGGGTTTCTGTAAAAGGATTTGTGATTGCATAATGCGATTCATAATTTAGGAGTGAAGGTGCAATGACACGGTTATGTGAAGACTAATTAACCTATGCAAGAATTAGTCATGAAGAAAGCAAGTGTTGCATGAAACAAAATCTGTTGAAATTAAAGTATCAAAGCTTGTTATAAAACAGGATGTAGATTCTAGCATAGACGAACCTCCTAACGTAATTATCCAATCGGAATTAAAATGCTAACAACTTTTTTCCTAATTTCCATATAGATTTTGTAGAAAACACTTGCCAACTTCATGGATTTAATTCGTGTAGGTTAAATTTCAGGCTACATTTCAGTGTTGTCAAAATTTTACTATAGCTATTATTAAAGTAGTGATGCATTCAAAAGAGCAGCTGTGGCAAAACTAATGGTATATGTACAAAATATTGATGTGTGGTTTGCTTCCAAAGTGAAAATCTTGTTGCAATTGAAAATTATGTAGCTACTCTTTGGCGAAAAGTGCTGGAGAAAGAGTCGTGCAACAACATTGGATAATACACCATCATAAAGGTGAATTGCTTGATCAGCGCAATAGAATGTAACACCACCTGGAGGGGTCTGGTTGAACATAAATCAAGAGCGTGACGTTCACTACTCAAAGACTACACACAATAGTGGTGACAAGTCATGAACATGGTATTGTCAAAGGGCAAATACCCACCAGGAAATGCTGAAAACGCCCAATTCAGTGATTGGATGCTATGCATCAGATTGTTAACGACATCCTCTCAAATGGCATGCACATAGCATCCCATCACAGTATTGGAATTCACCATGCACTACAATCACCTGATGAGGTTGATAGATACAGGCTTACATGCAAAAACTTGGTGTATAATTTAAGAATTACCAAGAAATTCGCTTTTCTCATTTTTTTTTCATGAGATCATTAAAAAGTGAAGATGGATATCTATTATATTAACGTTTTATTTTACAGTGCATGTACAAGTTTACAACCTTATCTCGAAGGTAATATGTATGAAACCGTAAAGTGTCATGCATGTTCAAACAAAGTTTTCAGCCTCACAATCGATTATTCACTTTCCATTCAATATCAGCCTACAATGTGGGGACATCCCATGGAGGCAATTTTCGAAACCATAAAATTGATTAATTTTCAAAACTGGAAATTGCTACACATCTTAATATGCAGTTACTTCTATCATATTATAGACACTTTACAACAGTTCTGCAGATCAAAAACGTTCAAACTGTGTGCACATAGTGTATATGCATGCAGTAAAATATTTAGTGCAATGTGTTTTTAGGTTAGCAGGTGTAGAACTCTTTCATATAGATTTTCTGTAACTTGCCAATGAAATATGGTTTCACTTGAGAATTTACAACGCATCTTCATCAAACATTACAAAAATTATAATTTGATAGCGTACATATGATATACATTAAATGTAGGCTATCAAAATTTAGATATTAAAATTAGGAAAAACCCCAAATTCAAAAATTGTAAACAAATGGACAGTTATAGGCCATGCTAACATTTTCTAATGAAATACAATTAACATATAGTGGTGTTCTATAAATGTCAATATTTTCCACTTGACCCTATAATGATGTTATAGCTGAAAAGTCCATATAACTTTTTTAAGCAACCACTTCAGAGTTTTGATGAAACAAGATGCTTTGAAGAAAATATAATGAATCATTGAGATATTGATATGGCAGTAGTACATTTTCCTAGCAACTAAATTGAACATTACATTGCGATTACTGCACATATATGCATGCAGCCTGTTTTATTTATGTGCAGCAAATCCGTTTACGCATGAAATGCTATGTCTTTAAGTCCGTATGTAATAATATGAAATGTGAATTTTATGAGATGTGCTCTCAAAGAAAGAGAACTCTCTTTTATTCTGTCATTACAATTCCCGGGTATTTCTTCTGCAAATTCGTTTCACGTTACCGATATCAAAACGTACAGTTTCATGTCTACAAATACATATCGTAAAAAGAAACTTAAATAATGAATATCATGCTGCCAATAAAAAAAGATATGTAATTCGAGCTCAAGTGAGTTTTATTGTATAGGAATGTTTGAAATGGATCAGATGATTTATTATTGATATCCTGCTCATTGTCAACTTTGCATATCCCAACATCTCAAGGGGTTTCCCTGCATAAATATCAATGTGTACCTACATGCAAAATGATGGTATTTATCCTCGTATACGTCAACAATAAACGAGATAAATTTAAAATATCAACGTCAAATAATATTATTGTATGCTTGCATATTTTTCATCATCTGGAATGGAATATTGCAAGCGATTCAGGGTATAGTATACACAATTTAATGCAATCCAGTACTTTAAGCTTGCTTTAAGTTAAGCTCACAAAATATTGAATATACAACATAAGCTATCTTCGATTTAGAAATCATTGTTAAATTGATTTATATAAAATGAAATAAATAGCAGCATGTGTTCACATTAGCGGTTGTGCGGAATAAGGTCCAAATATGGATTTTTGTTTCCACACATATTACCTTATTAGGTGCTCATTAATTGAAGAGCTCGAAGCCAAATGACATTAATTCACTGAAATCAGATTTTCCGAATTTAAATAAAAACGCTTTAATCTGCGAGTTTAAAGCCTAATTACGAAATGTGCTCTCTGCTGAAAGGGTCAAATAAATCTGTATTTCACAAATCTTGGAAAACTAAGAGCCAATAATAATATACGTTATGCAAAGTTTGCAGAAATTTGCATGCAAAAATAATACTGCAGGAAAAAGTTTGTTATCATGCGGTATGCACAAAAATAGCAAACTTCTCCGCAGGAATTTGTACTTGTCTGCTCTACTTTTTTTATAAATTGGGTCTTTATGCATACGAAAGAGCCAGTTACTGATGAAGATTTACGGTTGGTCCGTTTTCAGCGGCGATTGCAACAAGAAAAATGGAAGTCGGATCGAATCCCTCCATTTGTGCACCACGTCTCCAGATGGATATGAAAAATCTACGACACTATAGTCCATGGAAATGAGACACTTTCCATGCTTGTAAGCCACCAATGAAAACTCTCCTCATGACCATTGGGACCAACTCCAACAAAATGGATTTCGCACAAAGGCCAACCAATTTTAACCTTGGCTCTCTGTCTCACTGTGGATTCATTTGTGACCTTCCAGCATTATTTGCTAGTATTCTGCAGTATTTTTTAAAGAGTCAAGACTTGTAATAATCTTGTAATAGCATGCTACCAATTGCACTAATTGTAAAATACACGTTTCAATCAGGTATATTTATTAAATTTCAAAATTGAGGTCACAAATTAGCCCAGAATGGGATGAGGGTTCACATTTATCCGTAATCCTCGTAATTAATTCCAAAGATGGATAATGTGCAGGGGAAAGTCCACGCATAGAATAATAATTGAAGGCCGTTGCTCATGCTGAACGACAGACAACATGTATGAGCAAGTAAAGCCCTTCTCTATAAAAGCTAATCCTGGCTAAATCCGTAATGGTTACATGACAAATTTCTCCCCACCAAACCATAAGTATAAGGGATAGGACCCATCATCAACTTGTGTCACTCGTGTCATTTAAACCAGGGTGGACAGCAAAAAAGAACAAAGATGATGCTGGGGAGGAGGAGGAGGAGGACAGGGCAAATGCAAGCATCAGTCGAAGGCTGCATAAGATAGTAGCAGCATAGGCTATGTATGAACTTCATGGAAGCGATGGCAACGGTTCGCAGCTCGTCTAAAACCTTTGATCCCCTCAGAGGAAAGAATCCGATCAATCGAAACGGAATTCGTGATGTCCTCTTTTCTCTCTCCCAGGACGTCACTTATTTTTTTTTTGTAGAGTACCAGTGACAAAAGAGGCAAGTGTCACCGCAACAAAAACAGTATAGAGAGCAGCTCACTCTTTGTGCCCTATTCGCTGTCCGATAAGTCCTGCACAGTCGCCAGTTTATCGAAATATATACACATATATGTTCGTATATACAGAAACGAAAAGAGACATACATATCTACACCTTGTACACAAGGTGATGGACGAATGAAGGAAAATTCCAAAAATGACATGTGGTAACCATGTCTATTTGACAGCATGGTGACAGTTCAACTCGAAATATTTTAAAAACTGTAAAATGTACAAGCTGTACACTTGTATCCATTGTTACCATGCATACTCAAGTACACTCCTTACAAAGCAACGAACCCCTTGTGGCAGATATACCTTGTGCAAGGGTAAGAAGGGAACAACAGTGTCTATGGAGGGAGGGACAACCTTTGCCAGAACCCCTCACCACCCGCATGCCATTGGCTGGCAGTCGAGAGGTAGTTGGCTTATGGGCGTGTCCTTATTGAGAAGGGAGTGAGCGGGTTTGAGGTAGCTTAGTTAATCGCTGCTCCCTCCATAGACCCTGTTGTTCCTTTCATACCCTTGCGCAAGGTATAGTAAGATAGCAAGACTCTGCTTTTATGGTTTTAAAGGTGAATTGACAGGGTTTTGTAAGGTACCCTGATAATTGGTTTCTATGGAAAAGGCACTGAGAAAGGTACTGACTTGCGAACAACTGAGCAACGGCTGAGCGTATAACTTTTTT
>JAQFZQ010000386.1:0-35193 GCA_034696005.1 Glomeris marginata | reverse complement strand
GGTCAAGGAGGCGGGGCCTGCTTCTGATTGGTCGGCGGCATCCTTTCAACACCCAATGGCCCCCTTATACTACTTTTATTTTACAGAAGTATAATTTAAAGTCGAAATACTTCAATTTTAGGATTTCTAAACGTGTATTAAATGAATGACACTCTGGGGTTATAAGTTGGCACTTTGGTCATCCAACCAGAGCCTATTCCATCAGCTCCTAATTTTGTAATTGTGTTCATTGTGGTCAGACAAAAAGGGAAAATCCTGAACATTTAATAATGGAGTTATAATATTGAGAATGCAATTTATCTGGCTGCAGACTTTTCCAATTTTATCCAGATAACTGTTTAGCCTAAAATAAATACTGTATTAATACTCAAACTTTAATTATCGAATTTTGCCTGTGTGGTTATAATTATGGTTACTCCTTTGTACAGAAGTAGATACATGTGATGAAAACAGAACATTTTGGAGTTCAAGTTAAAATGAAAGCTAATGAAAGAGAATTGTGAAGCCCTCTCACATAATGGAAATTGCCCAGCAATATAATTTCAGGCATCACCACCAAATCAATGAATGTAAGCATCCAACTCCGAAAATGGTTTATTTAAAGAATCTTTGATAATAATATGAAGGCAACTATGTGCAACAAGCGTGACAACTGGAGCACCAGAATAGTTTCATGTCAAGGAATAACATCATAGTGAATGGCTTCGTTTGCATAAAGCTTTGTCCAAGAATATCTTAGTAGGACACAGTAATGTCTTCATCCTAGAATAGACCAGACAGGGATCCATTTCGTGCAAGAATAGCTCACAACCAAATTTCCTCTATGCAGACTTTGATAAAAGCTTTTGCCTTTATTCTCTGCATCATCAAAACCATTTCAAAAGCTCCCATATAGAGGTTTTTTCTAAAATTAGTATTTCAAAAACTCCCAATTTTAGTAGAGGTTTTTCTAAAATTAATATTTGGCCCATATTATAGACTTATAAACCTCGTTATGCCATATTTTGGTAAATGAAGTTTTCATCTTCTATGTCATTATTTACATAATATATTAAAAATTAAATAAGTATTTTAGTGCTATTTTGATTTGACATTTTTAAATATTAACAGTATTGTGTTAATATTCAGGATACATAACATGTGCACGCCCTAGTCAAAACCATCCTTGTCAAAATTAAGCCTATGTTTACATATTTACAATATGGTGACCCAAACAAATCATGATTATTTAATTAACGTTTCGACATTTTCAAGTCTAAAAGCTAAATTTTGCATGATATTAAGTTTTCTTTACTCATTCTCACATACATTTTGTTAGACCACCTGCTTTATTAATTGTTTTCCTTTATCAAGGTTCAGTTTCAGGATGCCATACACAGTTCACCTTCAAAGTTATACAGAACCAATCTTTATTTTTTATGTATAGTTTTTGGCAGTTTTGCAGCATGCACAGGTTGTGTTAGTATTTCGCAGTGCATGCAAGAAACTCTTGTGATCGAAGAGATTTTTTGATTCATTATTGTGTCCCAAGGCTCCATGGGCTTAACTGATTTTGCTTTGTTAAGATTGGTGTTATCATTGAAGGAAAAACCATCAGCTTGGCACCATCATCGTTGCGAATCTGAACAGCAGTGATAAGTGGTCGTTACAATATCTGTGCAACTGCGTTTAATGCAATTACACACACTTCTGTCTTTGCCTTGCTTTGCCAACTTGAAGCCGATGGCAGGCCTCGATTACCGGTCATAAAACAAGTTTGCCGATAACACTTCCACTTCTTGCCTAGCTCACATGCATCCCACACATTTTTTTACATTCCCATAGATTAATCGTCCAATTACTAGACAAAATCCATGCATGTTATCGCGTCCTCCACCCACACATATGTAACCTAACTGTTATTACATGAACTATCTTGTACGTTCGCATGGTTGAACATTCGCAACATATGCAGGAAATTTAGGCAAGTGAGGCTGCATGATGAGATCATAAGTAATTGCATATTCGTTAAAACATTATCTACGTATCAAGCATTATAGCAAAATATAATAAACCTATCAATTGTGGAATTGCAAGGAACCTCTTTTATAGGCTAAGTAAAGTGACACAAACATTCGCAGACTTCAAGGTAGGATTTAAGAACAAAACATTGTTCGACTTCTTTACATGTGTTTATTATTGATCTTTTTGGGTCGATCACCATTATGAGATATATTGATTTAACATAATTGATGCTGGATGTCGGATAAGAGCAGTGGACCAGTACAATAATTGATTCATTTTTATATGCTGCTTGAATAGGTCAGTTTAAGGGGAACATATTGCAATTAATATGAAACCAGTAAGCTATTGTATTGTTTCAAAACGAGCACAATAGTTTGTTCAATAAATGTAACGTTAAAACCGAAAATTACAGTGAAAATGTGCATTTCATATTGATGGTATTTAATTGGAATATTAATCTTAATCAAATTTAGAAAAGTTTGAGAAATGTCACAAAATATTTTACATTGTAAGAATATAATATCTAAAAATTGACTAACTACCTTATTATTATTAATAAAAGATGTTACATTTCACATATTATAAAAATACAATCTCAACTGAGTTATATATTCATTTATAATTGATTTGAACAGTAATATTACATTGCTCCATCAGGCAAAAAGATAGAAACATATCTACCAAAATGAGTGTGTTGTCTCTCTAATATTTATTGCTCGCTTATATGAACTACATAGTTAATATTTCTGTCATATCTTCGTGTTGATACTCAGCCAAAATGGATGCATACGTATGATATCAAAATCCTTTATGCCTGTTGTCTATGTGGATATTGATTTACACGTAACCCGTGAAATTATTGATATCAAGTGTTAGAAAAGAAAAGCCTGTCGTTGTTGCAAACAAAATCTGAGAAAAAGACCTACTTTCAAAAGCAGTAGAAAACAGGAAAATGTCTACTAAACTTCACATCAATGCTGCACAACCAGTCATATTATCGCCAATAATGATGCAGTAAAATTTGAGTTGCTCGGAGAGTGGAGAAGCCCATCAAAATCTCCTTTATTCCGTTCAACAGCTAACACATTCATCGTATTTCGGGGAATACCATGCAACCAACCAACAGCAGCATGCAGCACATTTTATGACCGATTAATTATAGCTTTCAAGTGAATGCCGTAGGAAAAACAGAATTTGGGGAAAGCAACCCCTGCAGGGTTGCTTTCCTTGCAACGCACCGCAAAGAAAAGCGACCCCTATTGGTTGTTTTCCAGCGCGTGAAGGAAAATTCAATTCTGAATTTGTGACTGTGATTAGAAAGGGAATGGAGGCATGGATCATTAGAGAGTGAGAAAACATGGATCGATCTCTTGAAAAACATCAAACCGGAGACGGAAACAATCCACCAAAAATGAAATGAGAAAACCGACCAAAAATGAAAAAATGGCCTGCAGCATCTAAAAATAGCAAGTTCAACGTAAACAGCAAAGATGTCATTCTGCAATAACAAATGTTTTAACAATTGCTTCAAAATCTGTTTCTTTTGTACCGATCTCAGTATTAAAAAAAGCGTCGATGTAAAAATATGTAACATTAATGATTTAATGATAAACATTCAAGCATGGTGTTTAGGTAGATCTCATGCTGCTGGCGCCCTCTACATTTCAATAATTAAGCACTGAGATTATGTTCAATATTACAACCAGGTTTAAGTTTTATTTGGCATTGCAGGCAAATGAAATAGAAAAGAGAAGTGCCACCATATCACAATGCAATCATATGCAATGTTCAGTTCAAAATTGTATATTGAATCTAAAATTTCAGAATTTGTATTAGCACTAGTAAAGAGATGTACACTAGTAATTTAATCATTTTCACATGTAAAGGGTGTTGGCAATGCTAATTGCACAATGTGGATTGTTTTCAAATGATTATTTTATGACCAAATTTTTTCTCAGTGGAAATCACATTTCTTTCCTGATTATTTTATGAAATTTGAATACCACATTTTTATAATTTAACATTAGAAAACATGGTATGCAAAATACTAAAGTAGCACGATTTCTCACACAGTATATGACAGTACTTGACAAATAGTACTTGGAAGTAGTAGGCTACTATACTACATTTATTCAAAGTCCCATAATAGCAGTTTAAAAATCAATCAGCTAGCAAGTTTTAACGTTTCAAAAAATTAAAGAATAATGTGCACATGTAACTTTCATCAAAAGATTAAATGAATCTGTTTACAAATTATAAGGTCACATGACACTGAAATTCCCCAAAGATGATAAATCAATAAAACGTTAAAAATAACCCAAACCCTCACATATAACAGGAGTTTTTACACAAGTTTGTATATACGAGTATTTATGAATTTCGTTCTTATTTTCGTTTCAGGTTTTCTAATGGTTGCCGGAGAAGCTATTCGTACCAATTTCGGTCTATTGGACCAAATAGCTGCATTGCATTGGATCAACGAAAATATCGAAGAATTCGGAGGCGATAATAACAACGTCACCATCTTTGGACACGGTTATGGTGCAGCTTGCATTAATTTTCTAATGATTTCTCCACTCGCAGTAGGTAATTTCCTATGCCACTTGATCGCAACTCGTAAAAATATTTCCTCTGCACCCGGTTTATCTGCATGGAATTGCAAGGAGCAAGCAATAATATTTCACAGCGTTGCGTTATTTTCGGCGAGAGATTTGAAGAAGGTGAATAATCGGGAAATAATCTGGCGCAGAGAGCAATTAACATCCCTCGAGAGGACATGTTGCCAACAATAATGCAATAAACGGGGGTATTAAAGTGATCTAATCGATTTCTCGATGGTATATCGTACAAAAGATGCCCTCTTTTCTTCAATCAATTCACTATAAGCATTTACCTTCCTCAAATTCCATCCTGGCTCAATCTTACATCAACCAAATTCCAAAACAAATAATTGTATAAGGGAGCATGCGTATTGTATGTTCACAGAATGTGAAGTGTTTCATTCTCTTACTCTTCAATTAGATCAAATTATTTTATGGATAACAATGAAACAACACAATTGTATAACATGCATGTACAGATGCTGTTTAATCGTGCATTTTCCTAAAATAATAATCATATTTACACGGGAACACAGCCCTTAAATATTAGGAAGCAGGAAGCAACTATCTCATGGGGCAACATGGTTCACAAATTTAAAACCCTCAACTGCACTTAATTGTTTCCACCACCTTTACTTGGCAACCAATTGAACTAAGCTACCACACCTTACTGCATGAAGAAGTCTGGTACCAGTAGCTATAAGTCTCAACATGGTTGTATAATTGTCATGTCTTAAAATGAAACTCTTCCTTCAGCATGCCAACAATAGAAGTGCAGCCTCTAAAAACGATTCAACTGGCTGTAAGTTCTGAGAAAAACGCTAAAATACACAATCACTGCACACAGAAGTTCATACAATCTTCATATGAATCCTAGTAAAATAGCATTCCATACATAATAAAAACCAACAAGAATGGATTCAGTTGATTATTGATTTTGTGAATGATTTATTTTCTTCAAGATGTTAGTTTTGAATTGTTTTTCGAGGCTGTGCTTCTTCAATTTATCTAGATTGTTCTTAAAACCCTCAACCGTATACATGGAAAACCCAACAAGGGATTATTTGCGAAATTTCGCATGCAAAACATGTTCGTATAAGAAGGATAGGTTGCCTGGAAGAACCTGGAAGAAGGAAAATAAACATTCATCGTGCTCGTCTGCCTCTTGCAAACCCTCGACATCGTGATTGAAAAGTCTCTTCTCTATGCAGAGAGAGAAAAGTGTCCCTGTACTATAAAAGTTTATCGATTTTGAAAATGGAGCTGGATCGGTATAGAGGAATTCATATTTATCGGTTGGTGTGCATCCTAGGTTTTTGGGGTGCATGCCTTCAATTTTTAGCTGTGTAACGATATTGACACAAAAATATGGGTGCAGCATGGCATACGAAGGTGGGGTGGGTTAAATCGAGCACTGTTTGCCGCTCACTTCCCCACAGAGCCATGTCACCCCCTGGGGGCAATGGGGGGGATTCTTTTGTGGTATGTACTAGCATGTACCACAGCACTGCAGACTATAGGTAGCACCCATGGCTTTATTTATTCCCTGCGCTGTAGGGAGGATACGTGTACACAGTTGATTGTACGTAAGCCTACTTGTTTGAAACCTAGCTAACCGCGTTTCCCATAATGCACGCAAAACTAAAATCCTATTTCCCCAAGGGTCAACAGATACACAGTCAACCGAAAGAAAACTTTTAACAGTTGATTGCATAAAATATGATACGAAGACCAGACATCTTTGCACAGCTTTGGGGCACACAAAAAATGCTCTTTCAGCAAATCTTGTCTCCAAAGTGCAAAAAACTTCCCTTTCGTGTTTTCTATAGTTGACAACATTTCCTTTTTGTCAAGATATTCAGAAGTACACAGGTATAGAAATGCATCATTGTGCAGTCGGACATCTCAAATAATACAGAATTCATGAATCCTAAATTGTTAATGTGTAGAAAATATCAAAAACAGCTGCAATTATATCCCAAATATAGATCTAAGTCCCATCATCAATATGTAGATGTACTTATACATAGGTCAATTTGCATATTTTATAGATGTTTGAAGTTGTAGTGAACATTCACTGTTAAAATATTAATGTTTTTGCACAAAGTTTGGGATGGTCCTTGCGGATAACACAATGGTTTGCAAATTTACATTTTAAACGTACAGGGTTTCAGATTATTGGCAGTATTGTAATGGAGAACATTTTGTTTATTCATTTTCCCCATATCTTTATAATTTGGCAAGTGAGTTAAAAAATTACAAAGCGCTCTGTGTGTAATTTTAATTTTACAGTCAATTTGGTAATTCAGTGGACACTCGATATTTTAATAAAACAGTAAGGAAATCAGTCAAAAGTGGATTCACATCTCATAATCCCAACATAATACAGATTGTGACAAATTTCCACCATGTAAGCAGCTGGGAATTTAATGCATGCGAGAGATTGTTGCAAGGAAATGTTGCATATAACCTTGTTGGCAATATTGTAGGTGCGTACATAAAAGAAAAACAAATGAAATTGGCATCATGCTGGAGATTGTAGATGTCTTAAATTTGGGGCCGAATTGTATACCTATATTAATATAATCATGCGCTTGTATTTTTGCAGCGCCACTATACGAAAACATGGCAATTTTCTCGTTGCTTTCCAGCAATAACTGTCGGAATTTATGATAGCATGTTGCAAAAGTTCATAGAAAACGATGTCTGACATGTCACGTGCGCGTTAGTAACGGAAGCGTTGTCGGGCGCAGCAATATGCAAATTGAGTGCAAACGGGCCTCTGGGAAACATGCAAATCTAAACGATCTTGCGCAGCCAGCTGTCTTCCCACTTCATATTAAAACACACATATTTCCCTCTCACAACCACTGCATTATTTCCTCTTTCCCTTTTCTCATATGCACATGCAAGCCAACAATAATTATTATTATAGCTCGCTAAAGGTTATAGTTATTGGCAACTAAACGATTATTTTTACCTTGCTAATGCACTAATTCACAAAATCGAAAATTAACTTCATTATTGTCAAACCTTGCACCAAGGCAGTAAGTATTATGCATGATGATTAAAATACGAGTTGACTGCAAGGGAACTTTAACATGAATTTCATTAGCAGCGGTAAACTTTTACATTTGTAATAAAATGTTGCCAGTATGTTTATTATAAGAGGAATTGACAGTCTGATACATTGGATACCTACATTCAATTCTCTTGCAATCAACTGGCATTCATTCTAGATTTTTTATTGCAGCTGTGATGACAATTTCCCTTACAGGCAACTTCTTTTGCTTATTGATGCGATGTAATGGCTCCATGAATTAGGACATTTACTATCACAGCAACTTCAGGGTGTCTACTAAACCTCCATTTCCAAATTCCAGTATATTTCCAGTATTTTCAAGGATATTGATAACTTTTTTCCATGACACAAAATACATAAAGTGATAGCTACGTAACAAAAATGACTTATTTCCAACTAATATTGCATTGATAAGAACAGAATCAATTCCGTTACTCGCCATCTCTTTTACATTCATACCTTTCTATTGCATGGATCAATATTTGGGAATTGTTTTAAGGGAGTTGACGGATATGATGAGCGTACATTGAATTGAAGAAATTGGATTTCAGCAATGTAAACAGAAAGACAATAGTTTGCCTTTTTGAGCTCTTGATCCCTGTCAAAGCGAGGATCTCGTCAATGCTCCAAGGGACTTATGACAAATATTATTATTGCCCTTGTATCCAATATCCGATCCTCCAAACGGGAACTGACACCTTCATCTCTTGAGAGATGACCTCAAACGACAGCTTGCACAAGACACCAAATCGTTCTAGTCCTATAATATTGTCAAGATGGCCGATAATGGCCTACGGAGCAAGTTGCCACACAATGTAGCTAAAATTTAAATAACAAGCGGAAGGTGAGACTATAATGGTAAACTTAACATTTAATCATAGCTCATTGTTAAAACGATGCTCCACTATTGAACTTTGAAATATATAAGCATAAAATAACAAATATAGCAACAGTTTCATATACAGAATTGCATGTCTGTTTGCAATTGTAGTAATTTAGAATAGAATTATAATTCAATTTGTGAAGCATTCTCAAGGAATATAAAGAAGAAACACATATAACATGTTTCAATGTGAACATGGGAACAATCATTGCTTTAATGTAATGATGCAGTGACTAGCAGAAGGTAAACTATATAGCAACTTTAAAAAGAATAACACAAATTGCAATTACATTTTCTCCAAGAATTTCTGTCATTATTTACAAGCCAGAATGCTATTATAAACCAACATTCATTTGGTACAGTAATACAACATTGTTATAATTAAATTTACACCCCCCAAAACGAACATTCATGAGAAACTTGTATTGTGCATCTGCAATATACAAGCTTCTGTACAGAAAGCGAAGAATCTGTTGAAAATGAGAAAATGAAACATTTTGTAAAAATGTCTATTTGCTTCTCGCATGGGAAATCAGAATGTAACTAAGGGTCGTCTGCTCTGAAATAAGATTGTTGTATTATAGTGCTCATGCAACTCCCAAAGCACGTACCTGTTACTAGGTCTAATAACGCAAACATAAATAGCACAAGGGAACAAAAGTAAGCACTTGCTTTAAAAGTTTTCCCATTAGGATAACATTTACACGTCAACTACGCGTTTGTCAGCTATATTCATACAGCCTACTTTCATATTAGTGCCCTGGCCAATCTCTTTACTATTTCCTTAATTAGATTCTTCCACCTTTTCGATTGAGCCAGCTACAAAACGAGATTGTGCGAACAGCGCCACATGTTGCATTAATATTTCGAGTATATCACTCAATCAATATGAAATTATACAGCAAAATTAAAGCAATTAGCAATTCATGTCAGTGATGACTGCTGAGATTGTGCATGGAAATGAATCGACAAAGTTTGCGAAACTAATATTGATTTGAGAACAACCTTGTAATCTTCAGAAGGCTAGGAAACTTCGGTCATGTGATCAGAAGTTATCTTGTTTAAAAATGCAGATGTTTTCAAAAATCCACTAAGCCTTGTAGTCGCCATTTTGCCAGTCTATCTTAAAATATTAGGGGATGACTTGTATAATGGCGGCCACAAAAACACCCAGAGAAATTGTGGAATATTTAAGTTTTTCAAAAAATTGCTGGGTTGTGGGATAAACTTAGCTCCTAACAGGGTGGGAACAAGGTCCTTATACACATGTTACCTATAAAAATCTATTTTTTCCTATATTCCTCTTGACATTGTTCATGTCCACAGTTTCATTCATTATATGGAAGTATCCTGACAGTAGTTATTAAGTGCTTAACTGCTGTTGGGCGGAGCTGAGAACTTTAATTGCCATTTCGCAATTCCCCAAAGCGAATTTTCACATGTAATTAAAGTCTGGTCATCGTGGAGGCCACATTATATATCAGCTCCACTTTCTATCCATCCACACTTGCTTGTTGTATAAATGCGAAAAGTTAACCATGGTATTTTGCAGGGTTATTTCACCGAGCTATTCTGATGAGCGGTTCAGCCTTAAGTCCCTGGGCTAGTGTCCAGGACCCACTCCAATATTCTCGCCAAGTGACCGCTGCTGTGGGGTGCAAAGAGGACGTGGAGGACATGGAGTCCCTTGCTTGCTTGAAAAAGTGTTCGGAGCAAGAGTTATTAAGGGTGGATATCAGGGCACCGGATTACCTTTCTGCATTTGGACCTATCGTAGATGGGATAGTGATCAAAGACCGCCCCGAGAGGCTGATGAACAGCGAAGGAGTGTCGTTTACCAGGTACGACCTTCTGTTCGGCACCACCAGAGTGGAGACTCTGTTGCCATTCAACGCAGATGACATTCAGTTCGGTGTGGACCCGGAACGAAGGGACAAGATACTTAGGACGTTTCTATCAAACACTCGTTCGTTTCATCTCAATGAACTGCTGGCTTTGTTGGTGAACGAGTACACCGACTGGACGAAGACAACTCAACACCCAATAAACACCAGGGATGCAACAATGGAGATTTTAGGTGATGGGTTCGTGGTGGCTCCTTTGGTACAGACTGGCAACTACCATGCTTCCTTCGAAGTGATGCCACGTGCAACAACTTATGCCTACAACTTTGGATATCAGTCCAGATACGGTGATTACCCACACAGGTTGGGTTGTATCCATGGCGAAGAATTGGCATTCGTTTTTGGAGCTCCTCTCATTGGAGGGTTGGGCCACTTCCACAGAAACTACTCGAAATCAGAGAGAATTCTCAGTGAAGCGGTCATCACCTACTGGACCAACTTCGCCAAAAGCGGGTATAAAACTACATTTAGCCTGGAATCTATTGACAACAAACAATGTTTATTATCCCTACCTACATATACCTACAATATTTAATCAAATTGAGCAAAATCCAAAGAAAAAAATTATACTGTATAGTTTACATTTTGCATTGCTTAAAAATTACTCTTGGTTGCATGCTTTATCCGCATGACCTGCCATGCAACATTCCTAAAGGGGGATAAACCTCTAGAGGGGATATTAAAATACACATTTGAAAGTTGAAGCAGCTGTTCCAGGGGGCGTGTAAATGAAGAATGTTCAATTCGATGAAATCAATATACGGAATTAAAAGTTTCTTTGAAATATGTCTATAGCAGCAGCAAGCAAAACCACTCTGCAAAGTTTGATTCGTTTTCCCAAAGTCAGGATTTGTGGCTTATGACCTTTTCTTAGCAACCCACACGAGTAAATCAGTTCTACTATTTGAAGAAAAAAAAAAGGTTGAACATGGAGTTTCAGAATTGAAATAAACGAATCACTCACTGCGACTTTGAAGAGTGTGCGCAATTCACAATTTGCGAGCTTTCGTGATAACGATAAAGTGTGAGGAGAGCCTGAAGCACTCTTCTTAACAGAAAATGTGTATCTTACAAGATTTATTTATTTATTTTTCATACGTAAGCACATCAGATCCACCACATTTTTAATCAGGTGATGAATGAATAAGGCTCCAACCAAAACGACGTCCGCAAAAATAAAACAAAATATTTGATCCCTTTATGTTTCACATTCTTTCCATAAAAAGTACATTAAATAAGTCTCAATCCTATAACCCCATCCCATCATTCACCTCCTTTGCCCATTAGTTCCTTTTAAAAGTGCAAAATGTCATTTCTTTTCTGGCAACATTATTTTGATTTAATTTGCAGACAGAAACGACCTGGTCTAACTATAACTCCCAGTTTCGTTCTTAGAAACAAAATTTCAATTCAAAACATACTTATAAATAATGTTTATTCCCAACACCACTTTAATCCAATTTGGTCCGAATTATGCGTGGCCTGCCTCCATTTTCACAAAGTTCATTAAGCATCACTAACATCTGCGTAAATACTGCTCATATGTGCAGATGCTTTTCTGCAATTTTTCTGGTATAATAATCATGTATTTTAATTTGCTGTGTGTTGAACATTCTGTTTAGAGACCCAAATGTTCCAGAAAGGCAACCGAACCTTGAAGCAACAACTGCAGTAACAGCAGGGAGAAATAAGAATCGTTTCTCGAAGACGCAATGGCCACCTTATGATATTCCCCATGAGAAGTACCTAACAATTGGTCAGTTGATAATATTATTACACTGTAATTTAGCACAAACCTGTATTTCCAAATGTACATTTGACACCTTATCTAAATCGAACTTTGCAAAAAAATATATTTGCATGTACGTATAGGTATCACCACGGGAGTTGAGACTCGGAAGTCACCGCTTATGACGTAGCTACTACTCTCTAAACAGGATGCCACCTGTACAGTTGCTGCACCTGGTCAGGCAGGTGTTACCCTGTTTAGAGAGTAGAATGCGTCACAATCGCGACATGCCGAGGCTCAACTCTCGTGGTGACTACTGTAGTATCTTCATATCTACCCAAGTGTCCAGGCTAAACCTTGCAAAGGAATCTTTTGCAACCTTATGATATTAACCTATGGTTTACTACAGGTATGCGGCCAAAACAGCGTCACCACTACAGAGCCCACAAGCTATCTATCTGGCTAAGGCTCATACCAGCCCTTCATCGGCAAGATGCCAGCAACACTCTTCCGGCACACCACCTACTGTACCGGCACGATGATCCCAACCTGTTCACCGGTACCGTCAGGGACGCAGCCCTGCTGAGGGAAGGATTATCAAATGTGGCCGTTCCATCAACACCACCTGATATGCCTTGGTACCCGCGGATAAACTCCACCCAGACAAGACCACGTCCCTCAGATGGACCGGTGAACGGAGGAGGAGCACGACATCCATACTATTTGTCAACACCACCATCTTCTGAATCAAGGCCGATGCCATCAGAGCCTGGAGTGGACGGTGTTGCCAGGAACGTTACGGATACTCTTCGCGCAGAAGCGATAGCGCACGGTAGCTACTCGACCGCGCTTAGCGTTACGATAGCTGTCGGGTGTTCCCTGCTAATACTCAACGTGCTCATCTTTGCCGGGGTGTACTACCAACGGGACAAGAACCGACTGGAGGCAAAGTTGCATAAGAAGAACTACCACATGAAGAAAGTGAACGAAGAGGCTGCCGCGGCTTCGGCTATTCCGATGGGGCCAACGTTGCCCGCGACGCCTAAAAAGCTGCCACACAGTCCTCAAACGACGACAGCAGTGAATACTTTTCCTTCCAGTGGTGGGCAGGGAGGACAAGGAGGACAGGTGTCTTACACGCCAAGGGCACCACCTCCCTCACCTGTAGGTCAGTCTTCCAGGACGCTGTTGCAGCGAGGAGAAGCCCTACCAGACCTCCCTAATGCTATCATAGTTGCGCAAACTCTGAACGCTACAAAAGCACCTCCTCCAAAGGTGCCACCCAAACCTTCATCGACACCTGGGGGTCACGACCTTAACGCCCTAACTGAGGTACAACCCCTTTTGGGACAGGGGTTGGGAACATTGGGCATGTCGCGACAACAGCACAAGAGTCCCAAAATGCAAGAGATTCGAGTATGACAAATGGCCAAGTGTCCATAGTTTTCTATACTCTGTTCACTGGGAGTAGGCATCCAATGAGATTTGAGCCTCACTTCCAACCCATCACGCAAAAAGGTGTGCGAAGAAATGACCTTGAAGTGTGTCCTTCCTTACCTCGCCCCTCACACTTACCCTCCTCCCTCTCTACAAGCATAGCCCAATGGCCAGGCCAGGAGGTGGGATGAAATGTGGGAGTGTTCGGGAGGTTTTGGCAACAAGTTGTCAACGCTTTGCAAACAAGGGGACAGTTGTAACGACGGTCGTCTTCCTCGATTTACTCTCACGGTTGTTTCTCTCATCTTCGGGACGAAATATCACAATGGAGTTTGAACAAGTGCTTCGATCACTTATTACATCAGAACCGAAATGCGAAGAGGTTTCACCACAATTAGTCTAATGCTGTGATGCGAATTGCAAATTTGGAAATTATTGTATTGTAATCTAATTTTTTGGCGGAAAAGGGAAAATGGTGAAAATTGCTGACAGTGTGTACTGTAATATATTTCCCATCGAAATCTCATTATGTGATGGAATTCTCAAAAGTCTAGCAACAAAACAACATATTGAGCAAAATCTGTATACTGTATAGTAGAAAATGGAAACTATTATTGAGGATTTCAAAAGCATTTTCTTTTAAATTGTACTACTGACATCTTGGGAATAAATTGAACCAAGTCTATGAATGAACGCCTACCTACATTGAAATGGAGATCCATTAATATAAAACACAATCCTGTTTCAAAGCAATGAAGCATTCCAGACCTATACAGAATGCAGAATAGGTATTTGGAAGTTGTAATAATAAAAGTATACTTGCAGATCTAGGACAAATTCAAGGAAAAATAGGTACGAAAACTTCATCATTTTTGTTTATATTAAAAGTGCAAACGGTGTTAATTCTGTTATCGCATTTTGACGCCATATTGGGGCTAAAAAATACAAATTGGAAAGCGATATTATAGCTGTATTCCTATAGAATTCCTTGCTAGCCTTTTGGGAATTTAGTGCCCGACTGCTCTTCCCACCTTTTTTCCTGTTAAACACTTTTATATAATTCCATATTAATTTCATAATTTGACTATATGCTACTTAGCCAAAATATTTTTCATTGCAAATTTCAATCAACATTTCAAATTATTGGTTTACTGTAGGACCAACTTCTCTAAGATTGGAATTCACAACTCTAAATAAAGCAGGACATGAAGGAGCCTTTTCAACAACATAAACATCCAATACGGATTTGATCCTACAATAAACTCATTCGTCTTAATAAAAGTAACCACACAGTGAATTGGATTTATTACATTTATGTGGGTAATTCTATTGAGAGGTAATTCTGGATTTTAGTATCAACCCATAAACGCCTGGACAAATTTAAGATAATAATTTAATAAGATAAAATAAAACCCAATTGCATTCATAAATGAAAGTTCCAGCTTTGTTTCAAGGCATATTTGACTTCACCGCACTGTAAAACGACACTTGTGACGTCATTTTAGTAATTTTCGTTCAGATTATGTTCCACCACTTGCATTATTTAGATTTACCTTGTGTAGCTTAATTTTCATGGTAGGTACCTTACAAAACCATGTCAGTTCAACTTTAAACTGTCCCAATTGTGTTATAACTTATAATAATCTTGCTTACAGCCGTTTCATTTAACTCTCCACTTCCTAGGAACATATCTTGAATACAGTTGCCAAGATAATGTGCAATCTTACAAAATTAAGATCGCTGATTAAAAAAGGAAAAAAAAGAAAAGATTCACTAGGCGTTTATGGGTTTGAATATGTCTGCTTTTCTCAGGTTTGTGTAAATGGGGAAGATGGTGCTAGCCATTTCTGGGTCTATAGATGGCATGGAATCGCAGTCAGGCGTATTGCATGTTAAGATTAGTCGATCGAAGACACGACATGCACTCTAGCTGCAGAAGAAGTAGAAGAAGAAGAAGAGGAAGAAGATGAAGAAAGATGGGAAAAGGAAGGAGAAGAAAGAGGATGAAGACGATGCGCCAATGAGTGAGCTAGCGATCGATGCCTTGTCAGTCGGTCGCTTCCACTCCATGCCTTCAAATCCGACACCTTTGTAATAACAACCCTTTGAACACCACCGTTTCTCTTTACTCCCCCACACACAACAAGAAGCCCATGTAAACCTGAAACCTTGTAATACGCACGCAGGGTACCGTATAAAAGCCACACTGTTTGATGACAGTAGACCTTTTGTCTCCGCATTGTACTCTATGAAATTTACTCCTGAAAGGAAAAGTCACAAAGACTTGGTACCACCAACAATTCACAAGTGTTGAATACAGAATTCGGAAAATTTATATAACTCCACTTTCAAGTACTGTATTAGTTCACTATGTATTTGTCACCGACTATGAATAACAACTTCACTAAAGAGTTGTAAAGAATCTCATAGCTGGGGTTTCCTTCGCTGTGAAACAAACAAGCAAAATATTCAAAATTTCCTTTACTCCAGTGCTCCAATTACAACAACTATTATTTTATATGGAACCAAGTGATGGAACCTGTTATCTGATATATGTAATGCCAAATGAAAACTGGTAATAATTATTTAGCGGTCAACACTTGTTAATTGTTCACCAATAGTGTCATTTCATTTCAGGACACATACAGTGTGATCCGGTATTAATGGGATTTTAAACAGATGCAAGCAACTCAAAGTGGGGGAAAATAAATCCCTGAACGACATGATTGTGTGGTGGATTTTGTGTATATTATATAGTACAAATCCCAAAATGCGACCCACTCTACTCAACGGAGACAATTAAATCGCAACGGGATGCAACAAGGCACGTGAAATGTTTGGACTTACGCGGTTCGAGTTACACGATTCGTTTGTACATGTTTGTCACACTGTATATATAAATATATAAAACAAAGTGTAAATATTGGGACACACCCACACACATACACAACACAAGAACATCGTTGATTTTTGTGCATTCAGAGTGAGTACGTGTATATGTATACTATATACAGGGTGTAAATGTAATGGTATTACAAACTTTCAGGGTTTGTATACAGGGTTAAGAGTAGATGCAGAATTTCCAATGAACCCATGTCCGGAAATGTACAGGTTCCTTGCTACAGACTGGCAAAGTGTCGGATACTATACCACAGTTACTGGATCTACAAGGCTTTGGGGCGGAGCCGACTTCCCCCTCCAGCACGTGACCAAGTAGGGGAGAAGGGAATGATCAAAGGACTCGGCTTTTGGTTCCTCCCCTTGACAGTTCCCTTGCAGCCCCTATTCTGACACTTACCACCCCCTAACCACCTTCTCTGTCTACGGCTCCACCCCAAAGCCTTGTAGATCCAGTAACTGTGGTATAGCATCCGACACTTTGCCAGTCTGTAGCAAGGAACATGTACATTTCCGGACCTGAGTTCATTGGAAATTCTGCATCTACTCTTAATCCTGTAAAAACCCTAAAAGTTTGTAACACCATTACTTTTACACCCTGTATACCTACTAACTCTATAGGAAAACATGAATTGTTGGCCAGGGTGCAACCGTTTTGCTGTATACAAGTGAAGTGACACAATGTGCAAGTACAACCTACTACGTATATAGAAGACACTGCCTCGTTTCAGTCCTCTTTTTTCCAATTTATTTCCACTAGTCATGCACCAACATTAAACCAATCCAAGTACTCTCTTCTCTCCAACAAGCGAAGATAACTCCTCCCCTATACCACACAACTAACTCCATGCAAGACTTTCAAATTGATGCGATAGCAGAAATAAAATTTCCTATCCCAACTTATCTTGCTTGTGTGATACATGCAAGAAGTCCATAGACTGGAATGCAAATTCTCTCTATATATTGGTGCAGTACGATAAGGTATTGATCATGTAAAACAAAAAGTGCCAGGAAAGAGTTGACTATGGCAATCGGCACGAGAGTTGACACACCATGCGGTCAGATGTATGCTACTCTCTGAACAGGGTGCCATCTGGTTGGCCCAGTCAAAGCCCGCAGTACAAGAATAGTACAGGTGGCACCCTGTTTAGAGAGTAGCATACGTCATAATCTGAACGCATTGCGTGTCAACTCCCATGCCGATTGCTATAGATATGGTTTATTGACATCAAAATTTCATGCAAATTCTCTACATGGAGCATCGATCGTTTAATATTTCAGCTCATCTGTAAAATAAACTGCTGGTTTTCATATTTTATCTGAACAAACCTATAGCTACTCGAAATGATTGGATTTGGTGCTGAATTATTGTTCAATCGCCTAATGGAATTACAATGCATTTGCAGGTTTGAACACTAACTTGCTGATTATATGATAACATGCTTTCTTTTCTTTATTTTACTGAAATACACTTCATTATATTTGCCATAGTTTTCATAAAACGAAATATACTTATGCTATTCTGAAGTCACGTATTTAGCACCTTCTCTTCAAAACTAATTAATAACTTTTATATTTTGAATAAACGCACTTAGCAACTGCATATTTGAAATTGTTTTTACTGTATCAAAAATAGATAACTTCAGAAGAGAGTTTGAGGAAGTGTGCATACTACAAAATTATAATTTATAAATATGGAAAATGTATCCGTAAAATTTGCAACGTTTTCACTGCATATTAAGCATTCACATTGGAACAACTTAGATTTATAATTCCTACGATGGTTTTGTTTTCACAAACACATTGTGTTTACCAGCTGGGAAAATGCATATAATAAATTACTAAGTCAGGGAGAGAAAAAAACAATATAACACCAATTACTAAAACGATTCTGTGGCTACTTTATGGGTCCACATCAGCAAGAATGTTGCTCAATAAAATGTTACAGCAGTTTTGCAATCGATTTTTCCAAGTGTATTCTGGGTGGATTACTTTTCATTAGTCAACTCATTTTTCTTGAGTTGTCCGACTTGCAGTCTACATACACAGCAGTGTAATTAATCCAAAAAAAACACTGCAAAACAAGTAAATTAATATAAACCGCTATGTGGAATATATTTCACCGTTCTGTTACAGTCAGCCTACAATCTTACATGTAATCTATTACAGTAAACTTGGTGAAAAAATAATATGCTGGGAGTAGGAGGCACTGTATATAAAACACATGAAATGAAGTTGTGAAAATGTATACGAAAGCAAATGCATCTATTGGGTTGCTTGTTCATGTAATTACACTTGTGAAGATGTCAGAATGTAAGATTACCGGTGAATTTTTAAGAGTACAATCGCAATTATGTAGATAAAGGGTTTTCGAATAATGCAAATTATAATTATTTTATTGTGCCTGCACTTTTCTGTGTTAGGATAAATTTCATTAATGAAGTTTTGCAGGGAAGTCACACCAAGATGCAATGTAAGCAGTCTACGACTTCCCTGAAATGAAATTTCACTTCTCATTGTATAATTTGCAATTAATTATACAATATACTGACCAGGACCAGGTGTTCAGTGTGACATAAAACGAAGTGTTTTAAGGCCGATATATGGCACCAAATTTTACCCAAACATGATTTCATGATCTGGGCCAGAATTTGCATGGTTTTTCATGTATTAAAACGTTCAAGATTCCTTGTACTAGCAGAACAAACGTCCCATAATGCTTAGCGCAGGTAAAGGAGGCGGGACTATGCTTGAACCAATCAAATGCCAGCTCAAGAAACGCAAGAGTGCCATATCCTGTGCAGTATATTGTGACCTTGCCATAAATCAAGAGCAGTATATGCTTTACAACAGGTACGAATTTCTCAATTGATATCATTTTGATATTTATATAGGATACTATGTAGAAAATATTTCAGCTCATTTTTGTATAGTTACGAGTCTTTGTAAAATGTGTATTTGACAGAAGGTGTATGTGAGAAAGAGAGAATGGATATAAAAACAAATGGAGTTGCACCATTTTAAAATCGATGACCAAGTTTCTAATCGACATATGCACAAAAACACAATTCTAATTAAAAACATACAGTTCATTTTACACAGTAATTTATTTGTAGCAAACTAAGGTAACCTATTATTTGTAAATATTAATTTTATGAAAGTTATTCCAATATGAAGTTATCAACTGGAATTTTTAGGCTTTTGTGGAAAATGTGGTTGCAATTGACCTTTAGTGATCACTGTAACATTCAAAGTCAACAATTCACTTAGTATTTATTAACCACTTATATTTATTTGTGAACAGACTACAACATAAAATTGCGGATTTCAATTCAAACCATGTGTTTTAAATATTAAATTGTGAGTGTATTTGGAGTTGGGATTTCTTTTTCCAAGTTATGTGAACCATAGTACACAATGCATTCAATTTGATAATGCACTTTAAGACTTTCTTTTGCATGACATTATTGTAATACCAAGTTATTTGGAGCAACAATAGATGCATGCACAGTGCAATTTAATCCATACATTTCTTTTAATAATACATTGCAAAGTGATATTTGAAATATAAGTATTTTCCAAGTCTACGTTCAATTTGAGCAAATATCAATTGAGCAAATGTTGTACGAGTTTATTCGACCATAAGGCCCCTTATTTCTGCTGTGCTCAAGCAGTCAGACAATATAGTAATATCTTTTCCCTATTTCCTCTGCCATTTTCTATTAGGATATTGAAGAATTTGGAAGCACAGAAAATGGTCTAGTACCATGCACTATACACATCCTTCAATAAATTACAACGCCAATCATATACTTCCTATATATTACTATTTTGTTCCACAAAAAATGTCTGCAAACAAGTAGAGACAAATGAACGTGTCCCATATCATTTTGGCCAAGCAAAGTATGCTGCATGTACTGTATATGTAGCTATGCAACCGAGCGCAAAAATTTAATAACCCACACGAGTCATTATTAAAGTACAAAAGACGAAACAGACTAATTAATTGCAAGTCCCATGGCATAACTTTATATACAGAGCATCTCAACTATTTGAGTATAAGGAAAGTGTATATGAGTATGAACCGTATATAACAAGTCAAGTATTTACTTTTATCTTTAAAAAATGTAATTTACTTCTATAATAAGAGGGTAGGTAGTATGCTGTCTTAAATACAATTTTCCTCCCTATCTCAATGACAAGAAAAAGTTGCTGCGTTCATATAAAAAAGCCATTTCCGCGGAAATACCTATATACAGATTGTGATAACGATGCCAACCAGCATTATGTTGGACATAATATATTACCCAGAAATTGTTTCACCCGAAAAGCTCTACTAAACGATTCTCATCTTGCTTACATTCCAGGCAAAGAAATACTTTCCTTATATAAATCACACCATGTAGTTTTCCTATATAGTTGTTTTTGATAAACCATTAAATATGGGACTTATAGTTCATTACAAAATACACAACTCTAACAAGACCATATTTTAATGACAACACAGAATACAATTCCAGTTATTAATTTTATATTACTAATAAAAACAATCTAAAATGTTGGAAATTATATTTAATAGCCTATATAGCCAATTCAAATATCCTTAAAATTCATTGTTTGTAAATTGATTTAAATGAATGGGATTCTTACAGTTGTATGTCATTCTGTGAAATTGCAGCCCTACAACGTCCATCATTATTTTATTACATAGCTCACTATCTTGCACAAACAACTCTGTTCAATTTATAACACTGAGTTCCTTGCTTTTCCCGGGTTAAAGCGTTTCCGGGTAATGAAAGTGCTACAAAAACCTCTACAAATCACCATTCCTGCCTTAGTTGGTGCACCAATGACTTCAAGAAAAAATCCCCCAATGTGTATGTGTGCTTTTTGCCCCTTTTTTCTTACAGCATTCGTCCGACAGAAACAAATAAAATACTCGATAAAATATGAGCCGTGGCAAATTGAAGTGGCTAAGGAACAAAACTAAAAACCTAATTACCTTGGAAACAAGGCGACTGAAGAAATATTCTTGTGCAACAAAAATACATTATTTTGACAGATGAATCAGCAAATTTCAGTAGGCTCTGTTATTATATGAAACGCCTTGTCCAAACAAAACTCATGTTACTTACTACTTTTAGTGTTTGCAAGTACACAGCAGAAGTGATTTAACTTCCTCTTACTATTCAACAATATGTAGAAAACATAATATTCATGTGGATAATATACGGCCTCCATATTGTGGGACGCCTTCTTAGCAGCTGCAGGTCTGCATGTGAAACGATTACACACATGATACATGGCTGCTGCAAGTCTGCAATATGCCTGCTGCGTACTTTAAATACATGACAAACTGCAGGAAGTCTGCAAAGAATGTAATTGTGCTGATAACGTGCAACTTATGTGGTAACAGCTGCAGAATATATTCCTACAGACTTTCTGCAGACTTGCTGCAGACTTCATCCAAATTGCCACATATACTTTAAAGTATGCAGCAGGGCATATTGCAGGCTTGCAGCAGACATGTCGCAGGTGTGTAACTGTTTCACGTGCAGACCTGTTGCAGCACTGGTGCAGCACTGCAAGAGAAGACAATTTCTGTAGGGGACAGGCCTACTGTTCACCAACCGGTTTAAGATAATCCTATCGACTATTTCAATTAGACGAACCCAAGGAGGGGGAGTGATAGAACTCAACTCTATAGTGAAGAGGTCTAGTACATCTCCATGTTGGGGAGAAAATAAACTCCTTCCATGTAGCACCTCTTCTACTTTTTCAATGACTGGTCCTGGCATGAAAACAGGAAGTATGACCTTTTGGTTGCCAATAACACCTCGTACCATTTCCATATTTGGTATGTTTTGGTATACAAGTAAATTCCATATACAGTGCGATCGATTTGGAAAATTTCTTCTGGCAGTGAGTTGGAGGAGGAAGAGGGGCCTTGGGGTGGAAAACAGGCAAATATATAGAAAAGCAAGGCAATGAAGAAGAATGTGCTGTTAAGCGGTTGGAGCTAATCGTGGCTCTCTTAATTCTCGAGACGAAAAGCGAAAGTTGGGTCACGTGAGCCGTGAAATTAGGCTCGCAGCGTGCAACTAAAGTGTTGCCAAGTGCCAAAATGGCGCTTTTTCGCTCAAGCAAACTCGCATCGATTGGAGCGATGAGCTGAGAAAAATCTGCAATCCCAAAAAGCGATCCCTCTTCTTTTTTCTTTTCAAACACAGGGCTGCATACCCACAAAAACCCACACCCAAACCCACACTCACACACACACACACTATCAAATAAGTAAAACTCGATTCTGGGAAAAAGCAATTATAGTAACAACTCGCATTGTGTGTTTACTCGGAGCTTGCGTCACCACTAAATCATCAGCTTGCTTTCGCTTCACCGGTATAATTAATGCCCCTATACTACCCAAACGACATATGCAGAGTATCAACGACAAAGAAGGGGTAGAAGGGTGCACAGTAGCAGAAGTAACACACATCTTTCACTAGCTTTCAGGCAGTGGTGACCCTATAGTAGGGTTTGTAGTCGAGGGCAACTGCCCTAGGATGCTTATCATTCTTTGCCTGTTTGAGCTGGATAATAGTTACCTAGTTTCCTTACAATTTCACTATCGACAGGTTTGGCTCGGAATAAACTTACATTGTACTTGAAAAAGAAAGAAGTACCTCTGCAGATTAAGTTTCTAACCTCGTAACCACCGTGGTAGTGATTCCAAAAAGTTCAGAATTAGCAATACTATTGTACACTACCTATGTCCAATTCAATTAAAATTATCAAAGAATGTCTATTTTAACTTAAGAATTTCAGCTATAGTAGGGTCAACAAGAGAAGAAACTCGTAGCTCCGCCTTCATTATGGTTTAGAAGTGGACTTGGCCCAAATAAAGGGGTGATGGAGCATGTAACCTTCATCTGTTTGCACGTGCTGTAAACTCTGTCACCCCTTTATTTGGACCTAGTTCATTTATACACCCTAATGAAGGCGGAGCTACGAGTTTCTTCTCTCGTTGACCCTACTATAGTATAGCATTTTTTGGTGTATACTTGTTTTCTCAAAGGTGGTTTTAATGAAAATTTATCTCGGCCATAATTAAACTCATTTTCTAATTTCCTGCATTTCTGTATAGTATTAGTTTTACTTAATTCTTCCAATATGATTTACCTTAGACTGAAAATTGTTTTCAGCTGCAAAGTGATATACAGATGAAATCCGAAACGTGAATTACAATCAGCTTTCGTTACTTGGCATATCGTACAATATAATCGTTTAAAATCCTACTATCATTTATGATAATGAGCTTTCGGATGGTGTTGCCGAGCATCACCGTTCATGACTGAAAATTCTCCACATCATGGTTTGAATTCCTGCAATTTAATTTCAGATGCTAATCATAGTTGCTGCACGAGAAGGGGGGCAAAGGAGGAGAGGGGGGAGGTGTAGAGAGAAATTGGTTTCTAGGCATTTAATGCGAGGATTATGTGCAACGAAGCGCAAGTCACAAATCGGTATTTTTATAAATATCACCGCAAATCCAATTTCCTACAAAGAGCATGCTTTCAACTTCAGTCACCATAATAAGTCAAATTATACCGGCTTCGACAAAGTTGAAGTGACAGTTGCATGAACCGTATGCATTAAAAGATGAAGACGCAAAGGAAACTAATTTTAATTGAAAATCTTTCATCAGGCCTATGAATTGAAAGAAGGATGAAATCACTGTTATATGACTTCAGCAAATGGAACTTGTTTTTATATACAGTCATGCTGAAATCAATTATATACTTAAAACTTCAAACTTAACGAGGAAAAACAATGAGAAAACTTTTACATGCATAATTAAGGGGGAGTCAATGTCAAGAGTGATGTAAACTGATGAAAAATATGCTTCAAAATATAACAATAATTCAAAGTACACAAAATGGTAAAACATGCTTATAATTTAAAATACCTATATAAAACTAATTATAATTAGTAATACTACAAACTGTATAAGAAACTGCTTCTTTTGTAATCATAATAAAATTCTCATTCTATAATTTGTATTATGTATCCAAATATCTTTGTCAATCAGTTCTTCATTTATTATTACTTATTCTCTTTCCAGAGAACAAAACATTAAATAATTTATGCCATCGTTCCTTAACTTTTGGTTAACAAACTTTGAAGACTTTGTAACTCCAACATTTTAGAAGGTCATAAACATCTACGGGAATTTTAATATTGTTTTCTAATTATAAATTAAAGCATTTATATAGCGAACCAATAGCGTATTGTACAGTATGTTTGGATCCAAAATTTAGGTGTTGTTAGGTAAGGCGTTGGTTGCACTGTAGCCTGCCTGCTCTTCTAAACGGCTTTTATTGTGTCCTTCACATCACTAATAAAATTGAGTGCTTTTATCACAAAGTGCACAACCGAGTTGCTATGCTCCCACTGATGACACATTTTTCCCCAGCACCCTATTTAAATATTCGAACGATATAGGGGGCGCTGCATGCGACAGAACACTACAGCATCCACTGTACAGAACAGAGGAGATGCCAACAGGGTTTCGATTGAAGCCTGTGATAGAGATCTTGATCCCATGATTGATGAAGGAACTGCACTCACAAAAGGTTTGCCCACCCAGTTGCATCTTCCCACTTGTCAGAAACACGTATCCATTGCAATGCTTCAAGCCAACCTTCTCCTTGTACTGCAAACATCCACAAACGATGCCTTATTTTTCCCACATGGCGCCCATACGTCAAAAGGGCCGACTCGTTTTATACAAAAACCAGCAGACACAAAAGGAAAGAAGAAAAGAGAGGAGAAGCTTGAAACGAGCTGAGATTTATCGTGATCAAGATTCTCCTTAAACCCTTGCCAATATATACTGTGGTTCGATAAAAGGTCAGAACGCAGTTTTAGCCCAAAGATAAAAACCGTGCTTTCAATTTTCCCACTGCCCTCAGCATGTCTCAGGGTCAGTGGACAATGACTTTTTCGCTCAGTCTCACGTATGAAATGCCCACACACAGTGAATCCATTCCATGACCACAGACAAACAGATCGAAACTTGTGTATGTTGACCAATGTTCAAACAAAATCTGGTCAAATTTAGCAGGTGGTCAGCATATTTAGAAATGCATAGAAAATGATTGTAGTGTCACTGTACTACTAGTATGCAATACTTACACACAGGCAATGACAATAAAATGTGGTAAACATTCAAGGTACGCAGGTGGTCCAGTTTAAAGAGGGTCACCCTTATGTAAATCCTATGGGACATTTCGGTTCCGTGAAAAAACGGTCAACTTTGTCAGGTGGTGATCGATATAGCTGATTTTCAGGTAGGTATATAAAGTAGATCGTTCACTAAAATACTTGTTCACCACATATACGTAATGGAGAAATCAATGCCATTAAATATAATATTATCAGTTAGCATCAATCTTGTGAGACATAAACTTGTCAGGGTGAACAATTTGCATCGATTTTTGTGAAAGGCAATTTCGGACAATTTCAGGTCTAGTGACTTTGTTTCGATCCTCTGTCCCCCCCATAAAGACCATATCCATCCAAAGCGTTCCCTAAACGATATTTTTAGGCTATTTTGACAAGAAGGACAGTAACCGGATGCGAAATTGCTCTCAAAATCGCTCCGAATGACAATCGTGAAATTTTTACACCTCAATTCCGGGTTTTGGTGGGCATTTGGACGACAAACGCATAATGTGACCTTACACGGAATATATTGTCATGCATACGTGCCTTTCAAGTCCACTGGCTTTGTCAGTTTCCTTCTACGAATGGCCCTGCTGGTGGGACATCCAAAAATCCCTTGGGCAGCTCATGCCAATGATGAAAGTAATATTTCTTCAGCTCCGGCATTCAGTACTACAAAAAAGAAGAAATAAATAAAAAATATTAAGTATGACATCACTGCAATAACATTCGTAAATAACTATAATAAATGTTCAAATTTAAAGTTTCCATTTTGTTTTATAATACATAAATAACACACGAAAAAAATACATTTAAATCGGAGCAGATTTATCGTAAATTTACGACACAACATATCCAAAATAATAATATTATTACAATGTAGTGCAATGTAGACGAGCAAGATTGAATGAACACTTTTTTGCCTCTCATTTTATATTGTACATAAACTAAAGCTGTAAAGTTAAGAATGAAATGCCCAATATTAGTTAGATATTTTAGTTTGTTAGTATATTTTCCATATTTGATTAGGTTCATTATTATCTTTAGCAAAATATTAGAATCAACATGGAATGTAACTGAACATTGTAAAATGTAGTAGAAGTGTATAAATGCATTACTACTTAAATTATAAATTTCTATACAATTATTTGTTAATTATATCCCTAGCATAGAAACATTATATGCGCTACAGTATAATTTAACAAGACATCCTAAAACCAAGTTGAATGCCGTTTATAATCATTATTCATAAATAATATTGCAGCTACTACGGTATACAAATTTCTAACTTTTCCCCCAAAATTTGTAGAAAAGTGAAAAATTTCCATGTGGAATATAGTATTTTGTTATATGGGATAATGCAGCAGCTATAGGTGACGTTATGTTCAGAATGGAAAAGAAATGTCAGGAAAACATGTGTATTTTTGCTGCAGGGGTGCGACCACTACACAATGTAAACATCATTCAAAAGAACAATGTAAGGAATTGACAAGTATACTACCAAGTTCAAGTTTAAAGAAGGAAATACATTTTCGGCATATAGCTTCTTCGATAAGCTGATTGTAGAAAAATAAATTCAAATGGTTGTGAGCTTGGAAAAACCGGAAGAAAAATAAATCCTCATGTCTCCTCTTTTCCCCAACAAAAAATATAATTTGCTCAATCTGTAATGTCAAGACCGACAGCAGAGGGCGTATATCGCGATTGGCGACAAGATTGATTTTTCTATTAAGCAGATTGCATCATCGTCTCTAAAAGCCAACTTCAAGGGCCAAATGACAATCACATAACCTGTAACCGAATAAAACGTTGCAAAATATTATACAAATATAACATCTCATTATTTCTGGAAATTTACCAAAAAGTCGATAATATTTTGCCGGAATACAATATGGATTATGAAAAGTTTCTATCAAATATAATTGGGAAAGAAGCTGAGTTGTAAGACAAAGTAACCGAGCATTGTTATGGTACATATAACTACAAAGAATGGTTGTGCCCTTAGGGATTGTGCTTTCATTTTCAATAGTACATCCTTCTCATCATACAATCCGATTAGTAATTTGGAAAAACAGATCCCATCTACTATTAATTCTTCATCCTCTTTAAAGTGAACAAAACAAAGAACTGACTTCGATAATAATCAATACTCTTCAAGATATGAAATAAAACTTTAATACCTGATCATAAATGATATGAGAGCAAACAACATCACTTTCATTGCATTAGTATTTTTGTGTCATTTGTCAACTCTTCATGTTCGTTAATCTGCAGATTTTCTGCACCTCAGGGGAAAAATAAATAGTAAGATACTCTTCATCGGAAGCGGATTAGGAATGAGCAGAAAGTACTATGTGGTTTGTCAGTGTTGATATCCATAATACATTATTGCTATGTTTGTAAGTGAATTTTCAAGATTTGTAGAATATGCATCCAAAACTTGTTTTATTTAAATACGTAATTTATGCATTATCCCTAATCAAACCATTACATTATTTGTTACAAGTTTATGGTTCCAATAACGATTTTCCTAAATTTATCAAATTATTATAGAATATAGTAAAATACAGTTACTGTTTTCACAAAATCACATTAGACATTTTCAAGTCTTTATTAAATATAAATTTATTATTTAAGTGTGTAACGTACAGTGAAAAATTCTGTTATAATTGCTATTACAACTATGAGTAATATTATAATATATAGCATGCAACATCTTAAATTTGCAAAATTTTAGTATCAGCACAAAAAACTTATTAAAAATTCCTGCACCGTGTTTAAGATTTACTGCAAATAGAACAATACCATTTGCTAACTCTAGGAATAATACGAGGAAGTTGACTATAAGATATTACCAAAAAAACAACTGCATTTCCATAGACAGTCAGCAAAATACGAGAGATTTGATTGTCTTGCACAATCAAACCATCAACCGTGATCGTTTATCCGATTTAAGCTGGAAAACTTCCCCGCAATTGTGCAAGGAGATAGTACCCCCTCTTTCCCCAAATCCCCCACCCCACCCACACACACCCAAAAAAGATTGCTGCAATCGTCACATCACAGTTTTTCTTTTGAGACGGTTTTTTGCAAAGACGGAGCAAAAGCGACCCCTTTGGCTTTCCCGCAAAGCGCTAAAGTATTGAGGAGAAGCTCGCCTCATAAAATCGCCCTTTTTTCTGATAAAACGCATCGGTTCGAACGTACGAAAAATACAGTCGGCATTTGGAAAAGATCCTCGGCTGGATCGTTAATGACGCGAAAGTAATGGCCGTTAGCCACTCGTACATGGTGTCATTTTAAGAGCCAGCTGCTAAATTGGCCGTTTGGGTACCACATGTAACGCAAACACCCCCACATACACACACACATACAAAAAAACACACCCACTATTTCTGGGTGGGAATTAACTATGTATACAGTGGAAAGAATTACACCAAACGACCAGCAATAAATAATGAAAGCTTAAATTATGGTCTAACTCTGTTATTAAGACCTGGGATAATGCGACAATTCACATAATAGTTTTTATATCTTGCTAATGATTAATTTATATGACATAACTACATTGGATATAAATCTAAAATAACAGCGATTATATCCTAAAACAGTGTATAGTTAATTATAAATATTTTTACTGTAATATTGTTTCGCTTTTAAATTGAAACAAAAATAAAGAAAGGGATTTTTGTATTTTTTTATAAATACAGAAAAACTGATTGGGGACAGTACCTCAAATAACAACTGTCGTTACTTCCTGCAGTTGTTATTGTGACATACAACCCTCGTAAAAAATTCAGAAAAACTATTTAATGTTTATTCAAAATTTGCAAGGTTAACCGGATATAAAAGTTTTTAGAAAATCTAAAATTTCACAACCTTCCAAAAACAGAAACATTTAAAATAAACGAAACAAAGTGAGGAAAAAACTATTGTAACAATGCCAGGCTTTACAAGTTGCCGTATATTTTTCCTTTTATACAGTAAATTATTCGTTGCGTTTACTGGTAATGAGTGATGAATAAGTGGAAATTATTTCAGATTGCGAGTGAAAAATGCGACTTCAACGGATTTGAATTATTTGCTCCAAAACGAGCTTAAATTTATTCACTATCCCAGTTTGCATACAGAGAACATCGTTTATCTTCCATCCTAAAGTGCATTTTAGCCTTTTCAAACTCAAAGTATATTGCAATGCAAGTTCAAGATTAATCCCTGAACATGTTAGTTAAATAATGATTATATTCTTACAGGAAATGACATTATAAATGCAATTAGAAATATTCCTAATGATTAACTATCATTCCCTTTGTGCCTATTATGAAGTTATAGTTCACAGCAGATTTCTATTTCCAAGTAGGTCCAAATCGTTTCTTATTTTTCATAATAGTAGTGCAAATAATATTGCATATATATGTAACTTTTGTATGTTTCATGTAATTTCAACACACAGACAATAATAAAAGAGACGGTTTTTGAAGCTATAAATCTTTATTTGCGTGCAAAAATATTCCAGTCAATTATGATTTCATTTCAGTAGGAAAATATTGGGTTTTCAAGCGGAAAATGTCAGGCAAGTTGCTCGTTCAGTCGTATTTGCAGTTGGAGTGGGAAACATTGGCCAATTCAACATTGACGTTCTTGTCCTGGAACACTTGCTTGGCCTTTGCAAGGTTTTCAACAGACAGGGTTGGTTGACGAGACCACAGAACACCTCCCACTGCAATTTGCACAAATTACATGCAATCACCCTTTCAAATTAACACTATAACAAACCGATTAGAAACCACTTACATTTGTGCTCGTTTGCTTTCGATTTGCAAACAGCCTCAAATGAGTAGTTATCGTAGTCAGTGTCCAAAATGGTGACCAACTTCTCCACATCTTCATCAGAGTGGTCAGAATGGGAAGTATCACCTAAAAATATACATACATTCATTAATTCTTTCAAGTTTCAATAAATCTACTACACAACACACTTACCTGGTGGGTGTTGGATGTTCAGGGTGTAAGTTCCTGGTTTGGCACCCATTACAACAGTGGCACTCTTGGTGTGGCGTTTAGTATCTCTGAATAATATATGCAAAATTTAAAACGGTTCTTTAAAAGCGTAGGACCATTTGTAAATAATGTATAGTTACCCGGCTTTGTTATAGGAAAGGGCCAATGTCAAGGCACCCTCAGGGTTAGCTGACACAACAACTCTGACACAGCTTGGAACCACTCCATCCTTGGGAGTCTTCTCAATAGCATACCATGTTCCTTCAACCTATTACAATATCATAACATCATTCATGAATTCTCCCTGCATCTAAGGCAATGTCAAGTGAGATAAAGGAATGGTTAAAGTCACTCTTATTATTCTCTTTTGTATTTTTGATGCTGTGCAAGTTAATCATTCCAATGCTAGTTAAATAACTGCATAATATTTGACTACATTTAATCTTAAAATTAAATCATTATTTAAAGAATATTTATTATTATAACTCTTGTTATTATGGTATTCACATTAATCTAGCCAGCAAAACCAGTTTATAATAATCATGTGCATTGGATTTTAACATAAACATCTGCTGCAGAGAAACTAACATATTTCTTGGTTAATTTAAAATTATAATAAGATTTTAATAATTATAATAATCTGATAGTATTTAAAATGATGATTTTGATTGAAGATTAAATACAACCACTGACAGCTGTGTGAATTTTAAATGGCCAAGTGTAAAAAATAAAATAAAGGTCTTAGTTGAGTGATGCGCCACCTATAATTCACATTTCATACTAAACCAGCTCATACGCCCATTAAATTGAAAAATACACATGAAAACGTGTATGAAAATAAAGATTTGTGACTTTAACTCACCCAAAATTCATATCATACTATACTTACTCGTTTCTTGTCAAAGCCTGTCACTCCTGTGAATTCTGGGCAAGGTCCTGGAAGAAGACCTGCAGGTTTTGTTCCTTCCTTGGTGGTGGTGGTTGCAGCGTTCACCAAAGCAGCTCCGAAGAGCGCCAGAAAGATCACTTGGGTGTACATAATTTCAAGAGCTAATGTTGAAGTTGTACTCGAACTGTTGGCTGAGGCTCGAATGGTAGCTATGGAGTGTTTGGTTGGAGCTTATATAGGACTTTGAGTAGCATGGGTTGCATTTGTTTTCAAGGACGTCCCCGGGAAGTCTATCACGGCTCCATTCACCAAGCCCAGTACTTTTCTGCATGATCATCACAATTAGCGATGCCCGGAGGATAAAAATCTCCTCTCTTCATGCTCATAGGACCTTCGACTGGCCAATCTCAACCAATGTCAGCACATGCACACAGTCATCATCATGGACATGTTTGCTGCATGTTGTGAACGAAAGACCTTGGTTACCTCACAGAGGATGACACCATCATCAGGGTTAAATCCGTTTTTCAAGTGTATTGTGTGCTCATGTGACCTACCTCAACAATAGTGTATTAAAAATTAAATACTTTTTACACCCCACACTTCCTCTCACACCAGTGTGAACATTGTTTCAACATGCAGGTGTGCAATGTCACACGGGCGAGATCATTGGTACAGTGTCCTGTGTAGGACACAGGATAGGAGAACATGGCTGCCAATATGTGACAATAGATGGCAATGCATGCCACTCCTTGATGCCACAATTGAAATGCAAACTGAGAAATAAAATGATTGCAAATGAAACAAGAGAAATGTATCCATGCAGTGAAAGACAAAAAGGGATTTGATGAAATTATAAACTTCTCACACTTGTTCATAAATCCCACTAATCACAAAATTATATTGCCAAAACATCTAGTCACACAACGATGTCAACAACTCTAAATTTAGTTGTTTTCCATTGCCAAGACCTTGTGGTTGTTTTCCAAGTTGGGACCCCCTGAGGGTCTATTTACATAAGGGCTATCTTGCAACCATCAGGAAGTGGAAGATACAGCAAGGGGCTAAAAGTGGCACAAACAAGGCAGTAGTTGTTCCAGGACAAGCGTGGTCAATACAACATTACTGAATATGAAATACTTCAAATTTTAAATATTGTGATATATGTGGAGATTTCACTGTCATTAATTTGCTGACATGAAATAAACTAAAAGCAATTCTGTAGAATGTAAAAATCTCATGCAGTGAACATTGATATTTCACTGGCCCCAGGCATATTTTTCTAGGAAATATAAACGAGTTTCTATATACAAATGTGAAAATACAACAAAAATAATAGATAAATGGAAAACAGGATGAAATGTTTCATGAACTTATCTGAACCAATCTAAAAAATATTTTTCAGGATAAAGTAGAGCATCCATCACCAGTGTTCCCTAATAAAAGGGTTTTCCCACAAACAATATACATATACTGGGCTGAAGGTGCTAATCTGAATTAGTTTTCACCTTGTGTGATGAAAATGACATACAATTCAATCTGGCCTTGTCCAGTATTCATTGGTGACCTTGGCCCAGACCTTCCAGCCCAAATTAAACGTCATGCAGAAGAACTGGACATGTAATTGCAGTCGGACAGAATTCGTAGAATTGAATTTTTCAAAATTAAAATCCTCGTGCACAAATTTAATTTATATAATTTGCAGTCAACCCAACAAATTGGTGGCTCATTTAATTGTCAACTAGCTAGGATACATTTATGTTTGGTTGATTGCAAGGAATTATACTCTAATAAGTAACAGGGTAATCTACTGAAAAATGTTTAAAAACTTTCCTGTAATTTCTTCTGTTGAAAAATTAATTTATTTTAGCTGAAAATCAATTTTAACGGACTCTGTATTTAATTAGAATTAAGCTGACATAAATGGAAAATTGAATGTAAATTTAAAATACTATTTAGATATTATGCTAATCGAATTATTACATCAATTGTTTTGTCAATTAGATATTTAATTAATTTTTGGAAATATTAATAATTTCCAGAACGCAGTTTATAAATAGTACAACAATTAAAATTGATGAAAGGGTGCTTTCTAAATTACTCCTAATTGATCTTGGCACCTATTTTAGTACATAATGTTTACAGCCATTTGCATGGTAATTAAATTTGTAGTCTGTAATGAATTTTTAGCAGTGACCAATATAAATATGTTTTCATTATAATTTCTGCTACACACGAGTGATGAGACATCATTTACGTACATACTCCAGTAAACATGGATTTTTTTTAAATACAATTTGTGCTGTCTGGTGATGACATTGCAAAATTACAGAAGGTCCTGCACATTTCGTTTATCGTATCCATTAGTGTATTTTTTATTGACGCAACAAGTGGTAAACGATAAATTAAAAAATGTCTACGGCGAACAAAAAAAAAGTAGGCTTATTCAATATAGAGATGCGTTAAGGCGATTTCTGAGAACAAATTAAATAAAAATCCAGGTGAAACTTACTTCCTCGATGGAAACTGGGTACCAGGTACACGAAGGAACCAAGGTCCTCCTCCCAAATGTGATAATGACAAGCAATTTCCAGTTTTCCATCGCGTCTTCAAATCCCATTTGCTACTTTTTTCCAATCACGAAATAATTAGGCCTATCTAAAACAATTTTGGAGACATCCGTAGAGTTGCATATGATTATGCTAAAAAGCGTTAAGTAAACTGTGTTAATTATATAGCAACAGTTTGAGATTCGTAGGTAGATTCCCTTGGGTAGATTCGTAGGTAGATGAAATTGACACGTTTAATTCAAACTGCGCAGTGAAATTGATTGCGTTCGAGAAATTAAATGCCCTTGATTTTTTTTCAAAAGACGTGTCACGTGACCTACACTTGCGTCAATTGCATGATTGCATTAACGTGGAACATGCAAATTTTCTATAAATATCTGCGCAATTGTACCGTTTATACGTTTATATATATAACCAATTGTGTACTAAATATGATTTAAATGATTTAAAATATAAAAAACAGCTACGAAAAATAAATATTTTTTAATATCGTTTAATTAGAAAACATAATTAAATATAAATGATATACTATAAATTAGAATTAATAATATAAATTTGTAGAAATGTAAACCGGTATGTATAACAATAAATAAGTGTAAATGAGTACATAAAAGTATAAAATATACTAAAATATAACAAGTGCAAAGAAATATATGGGTGTCTACTGGTATATTCGAATCTAAAATACAATTAATGATTTTATCAGGATTCTCATGACCATATCAAATCTAGCAAACTATGATAAAACACCATTTTTTTAAGAACATTTCTTTCAATTTTTACAAATTTATGTTCACTCTGAAAGAATTCGGTATAACTTTGTCTGCACTTGGATTTTTTTTGAGTGAAATTCGCAATTTTATTTACAATACAATTAAATAAAAAAAAATAATTATTCAAATCTAATGGAGAAAATTTGAATAAAACCTTCCTCCCCCACCCCCTCCCTTCCCATAACCCACCCCCCTTAC